>CBVK0104058887.1:0-32083 GCA_900067695.1 Picea abies
TGACCTCTTAAGAGGAAACACATGTTCTTAACCATTAGGCCCACTCAATGCTTATGATTGGTTTAGTCCATGGTCAAAGAAAACTAGTGGTTTATCCGTTAACTGGAAAATGTTCACAAAAGATCTTCACGATGATGAAGAAGATGACACCTTTACCAAGTTCACTGATTTATAGCAAACATGGATAGTTAATGAATATACCCATGAATGGAAGTCCTAGCTACTAGATTTTTGGACCTTGCAAAGGATCAACTGCTAAAATTGTATATTTTAGGATTAAAGCCCACTATCCGCAGCGAGCTAAGACTTTCAAGATCTAAGAATTTGGTTGAAGTCAAAAGCATGGCGAAGTAATCGAAAGAAAGCTCAATACTCAACATGAGGTAGCTTTCGGACTATCGAAAAAGATGACCAATTACAGTGCATCAAGTGATTAAAACACTAATAAATATCACCACTCATGGAGAAAAAGAAGGAAAACAATTGTTGTAAATGTAGAAAAAAATGAACTTTGGGGCATAGATGTGAAGGCATGTCATTATACTACTATAGAATAGTGGATGGGAAGCAAGTAGAAGTCTTGAACCCAGAAAATGAAATCAAGCCCTTACAACCAGACAAAAACAGAGATGATGCCACCAAGGAAACATGCTCAGCTAGAGAGAATCCAATTTATTATGCTTTGAAGACAAAGCATTCCTTAAGGGGGTGGCAATGTAATAAACATATGCTTTGAAGACAAAGCATTCCTTAAGGGGGTGGCAATGTAATAAACATAATAAACAATAATAATAATAATAAATAGTAAACAAGTTTGTTTATCTCACTATACCACTCTTTACATCCAACCTACAAGTCCACCCACCATAATACATTGCCATGTCTAGCACTAACTTGGATATGTCTAGCTTTGTTGAAGGAGCAACCTCACCCTCCATGGGCGCTTTCTTACAGTTATCAAACCAAGGTTCAAAAGAGTTTTGATCAACAAACAATCACCAAAATAAACCTACTAAAGACTATGTTTACCTCCTCTTTTCATCCTTCCACTTTCTCCCTCATCACTAGGTTGTAGAAGTTCTTCCTTCTTCACAACTTGCACTCATCTGCTTTACCCTCTAAACCAACACCATTTCTCGCTTCTACTATAGCATTTTCAACAATTCCTAACCCCCATGCAACTGACACATCATACCATGATCCTTGCCTCACCCTACACTTGTTCTCCATGCAGACTAACTTATTTTCTAGCATAAAACCATCAACCATCTTCCATTTCTAAAACTGAAATAACTTGATTCAAACTGATTTTTCATCCATTCTCAAATCCCAACTCAAAGCCACCTAATTTGTACAAGGATCCAAAAGCCTATATGCTTTTGCTTTGCCAAAATTGCCAACAAACAACAATTTCCTACATGTGGTATTAAATTTACTCCTGTTTCCTTCGAAACTCAATATAAGCAACAAAACCTTACATTTTAAGTGACTTACCTTTGGTTTCCTTTCGAACCATGCCTCCTCAAGTGTGACACCTATCACTCCTCTAGTGGGACTCCTATTCAATGAATACACGATTCTTTGCATTGCTTCTGCTAGTATTTATCTGGAACTAACTTTCCCTACAAGATACTCTTCACCATTTTTACCACTATCTTATTCCTTCTTTCACAATCAACTATTTGCCTCTAGATTACCTCTTTAGTGTAAAAGTCAAAAAATCCACCTACATTGACTCCCCTCCACCATCTAAATGGAGAACCTTTCCTTCTACCAAACTCATCTTCAACAATCACCTTATTATTTCTTAAATATACCAAATGCCCCTAAATTTCCTTAAGAAAAACCCACATCATCTACGAAAAATCAAGAAAAAATATATAATACCTGGCACCCACAAAAAAATGATGTCATACTAATTGGACCATATATGTTCACATCCACAAGCTCCAACACTCAGTTTTCTCTCCAAGAATTACCTATGTCAAAAACCTCCTTGTGTTGTTTCCTTACTAAACATGTTGCACACACCCCTTCTTCCTCCTGTATAGCAACTATACCAACTACCTTCACTAACCTACTTAGAAAAGAAAGATGTTTCAAACTTAGATGCCCATACTTTTGATGCCAAATTGAACTAACATTGGTAACATCACTCACAAACTCCAATGAATCTATAAGTCTCATCCTATGAACCTAACACTACCACATACTGAAACCTTACAACACAAGTTCCTCCACTCTGAAGCAATAATTTCACTTCTCTTTTCATCCTTCACAATGCACTCATCTGCTCTAAACAAGACTTCCACATGAAAACCCTGTTCTATAATCCAAGTAATAGTAAACAAGACTTCCACATGAAAACCCTGTTCTATAATCCAAGTAATAGAAAGCAAATTCCTACTCAATCGAGGAAATTTCAAGATCATTCCTAAACATGAACTTCTTACAACTTGTTAGTTGTAATTTTCCTTCCCCATGCCCTTCAACCAAATGGTTTCTACCACCACCTAAGGTAAATGTTTCTTTTTTGGACCTAGCTTCCCCAAAGGAAATGAGCTAGTCCTTCCTATATGTGACATGATTTCAAATGCCTATGTCAAATACCATTCATCCGCCACAGCCCCAAAAACATTCACATGCTCCCACTAAAACATACTTCTTGTATAGCTTGAAACTCCTCTACTTTACACGGTTTCCATTTCTTTTAAAATTTACCTCCAAAATGTAAAATAACAACTTCAAAATCTAAATTCCAAAACAAATAACTTGCCTCCTACGTTCCCTTTTCTCCTATCTAAAAACAACTTACAGCAACCAGTGTAATTACCCATCATTACGGCTACTTGTTTGAATGTACTTATCACCTCCAACAATGATGCTTGTTTCTTGGCAATGTTTTCCTACCATCAGAAGCTTCCCAATTCTACGGTTTCCCTTGCAACTTCTCCTTGCCAGAAAAATTCTTCTAGCTCTATGGTTGCCCTCAAAACTTCTCCTTGTCACACAACAATCCTTAGCAAAATTACACCTTTATTGTACCTCAATCATCATTTCTCTTTCCTCCCGCCTTTTTGTGATTCCTAGTGCCATGGTTGTTTCCAATAACTAATCCATGCCTCCTATATCTACCTGCTATGGTTTACAACATGTGTATAATCACAAGTATAGAAATGTTTTTCCAAAAGCTCCTACCTTGGGAGAAAAGACAAATTCCAATTTCCAAAAACCTACCTCCAACCTTGTCTTCTCCAACTGTATGTTTCTTATCCAATGATTATTCGTGTTGTGGCATACAATTTTCAACACACCTATCAGACTTATTGTCATGCCCAACACTCTCTTTGTACTTGGCACTTCCTTTGTACCTACAATCATTTTATCATTCCAGCATGAGCCTTGCATGTCTAACCTGTGTAAATCATGTTACAATGACATTTTCTTGTGCACCAGATTTTAACCACCCTATCTATTACTGTGAGATTAGATTTCCCACACTATTCTTTTTTTTATTGAAAAATACTTATATTCACAGAAAAATATTGACAAAAACAGATACGAAAAGTGGAAGGGTAGACACAATGAGAATCATAGCCTCTTCCTGAGAATAGCTAAAGCAGCAATAAAATCAGAATATTCGGTGGAATCCAAAGTTTGGCATCTTTGATCAGCAATGCACCTTTGGCCAACAATTGGTCATGTACCTCATCCTTCCACAATGAAACTAAGGCAGATAAAGAACTTCAAAATTTAATGCTCGAATTTTGATGAAAGGGGGGCTTCATTGCCAAATGTCTATAAAGTATATACTGCCCGTGATTTTTCTGTGTGACCTGCTTAAATGTCTATAAAGTATATACTGCCCGTGATTTTTCTGTGTGACCTGCTTATGTTCATCCAGAAAAACCCCCAAGATCATTATATGATCACTCCTCATATCATGCTCCTAACTCAAAAGTACTAAGTATGATACATAAGCTCCAAACTTATATTTTAACTTTACAAACAGATATGGACCAAGAGGCTTGGTGACTATAATTACAGTCTAATATTGCAATTCTATCTCTCCAGTCCACACAAGCTACAGATTATAGTGAGAATGTACTTTTATTGTCACAATAAACTGTAGTACCATCAAATTGTTCTATGTAATGTTCCTGACTTGGCTTGGCAATGTCTATAAAGTATATACTGCCCGTGATTTTTCTGTGTGACCTGCTTAAGTACTAAGTATGATACATAGGCTCCAAACTTATATTTTAACTTTACAAACAGATATGGACCAAGAGGCTTGGTGACTATAATTACAGTCTAATATTGCAATTCTATCTCTCCAGCCCTCACAGATTATAGTGAGAATGTACTTATATTGTCACAATAAACTGTAGTACCATCAACTTGTTCTATGTAATGTTCCTGACTTGGCTAGTCTAGGAAACTGCTAATGTTTGTGTAGGATTAATTGTTTACAGCATATAAATGATCATACAAATAACAAATGCGACAAAAGACTGCAAAGTTTATATTATGATATCTCTGCAGAGTACAAATGCCAAACGCGGCTGAATAAAAATGAATCACTCGGCTAGATCAAATGACAAAAGGATCTTAGCCGGAATACAATAAGCAAACTAAATGAAATTACCCAATAATAATTGAGCATTGTGGGATCAATGGATGAGCTAGAACTATGGCAGCTCGCACGGTAACTGCTGCAAGTCCGGAAAGTTCGCCCTAATGGCTAAACCTCTCGGAATGGCCTAGAAACTGTCCCAAATAGTGCGCCCTGCTCTACCTCTCAGTCCTGGTGACTGACCGGCCCCTCTACTGCTGTGTTTGGACCCCGGATGGATCCCCCTGGGGGAATGCGACCCTCTACCACTGGAAAATTGCGCCCTAGTGATTTCACCGTCGGAATCGACTGAGATGTGTCTCAAAATGATCAAATGATCGCCTTGGCCTACTATGAAATGGGTCAAAAGGGTTTCCCTAGATCTGATCTAATGATTGCTCAAGAACCCCGAATGTGTCCGCCCAAAGTGTTGCACTCCCAATGTCTGGAAAATGCGCCCTAGATGATTCCTCCATCGGAATCTGATGAGGAACTAGACAAAAGATGTGCCTCGCCTTCCTCTCAATTGGGTCGGAGGGGAATCTCTGAACTCTCCCTGGATGGGACAAGTCGATCCACTGAACCTCCTCAGAAGCTGAGCCCTCGCCCTGAATAAGTGTGTCGCTACTGGAACCTATGTAACTACTGCTAAAGAATGATGGAAGACCTGTATGATCTTCCCAATGACTAGGGTATGTCTCTCAACACCGAAATCAGCTAACTGGTGTCTTCCTCCTAGAATCCACTGAACTATCTCTCCTGAGATGCGCCTCTCTCCTCAATTACAAGAAAAAATCTTCATAATGATGAAATAGGCCGTCGAACCTTCTCTTATAAATGCCTGAAACCCTAATTCATTGTTGACTCCTAATTTTAGCTCGTTTGTTCTATTTTTAGCTCAAATTGGCTTAAAAGCGTTTTTAACCACTTTTAGCTCAATGTCACTTTTAACAAATAAACATGTATCCTACATGACGTAAGCACTACTTCCATGTACTGTGTTTCAAAAGATTAGAGTGTTGTCGCATGTGGCTTTTCACACAGGAAAGAAACAACACGTGCCAAGAGTGAAAACATAACATGTAGTACACTTCTTATCAACTGAACTTGCCCAATCGAAATGTGCATCCTAATAACCTTAATTCCTTCCCCTTACCATAAAATATGACATAATCCAAGGTACCTTGTATAAGCCTCAAAACTTTCTTGGTTCTTGTCCAATGCTCATCCTTAGGGGTTGGCATAAACCTGAAGATGTAGTTGACTTCAAAAATCAAATCCATTCTCCTGGTTATAAGATATATCAATTTGTGAACCAACTATGTGTATATTGAATCATTAGCAGATTTTGAGACAGTTTTGGATAACAATTTTAACATAACCTACATAGGTCTAGAATTTAACTTCTCCAACAACCATACCTACTTGGCTTCAGAATAACACACAAGCAAGAATTTGCAAGAATTCTATGCCTAAGAAGTAATGTAGAAGGCCCAAATTAGTGATGTCAAAAGATGAACACAAATCAGACTTTGCCACCTGAATCACACTAACCTCGCTACATGTGGTCATCATGTCATCCAGAAAAACCCCCAGATCATTATACAGTCACTCCTCAATCTAGAACTTGTAAGATATTTGTTAATTTTACTGCAGCAAGGCACTGCATGTTTCAACCAATAAAGAGATTCCACCAACTTACTCACCGATGCTCCTTACCTACTGCTTGGAACCCTTGCAATTGATACATATACACCTTTGTCTCTAAATCTCCATTGAGGAATTCTTAGGCATAGAATTTGCAAGAATTCTATGCCTAAGTAATGTAGAAGGCCAAAATTAGTGATGTCAAAAGATGAGAAAAAATCGGGTTTTGACACCTGAATCACACTAACCTTGCTACATGTGGTCATCATGCCATCCAGAAAAATCCCCAAGATCATTATATGATCACTCCTCAATCTAGAACTTGTAAGATGTTTGTCAATTTTACTGTACCAGGGCATTGAGGCATGTGGCCTACAGCATGTTTCAACCAATAAAGAGATTTCACCAACCTACTCACCGATGCTCCTTACCTACTGCTTGGAACCCTTGCAATTGATACATATACACCTTTGTATCTAAATCTCCATTGAGGAAAGAACTCTTTGCATACAATTGGTATAGTTTCCAGCCAAAATGTTGTGACATGGCTAGAACTAACCTAATACTTACCAGTTTCACTCTAGATGTGAATGTCTCCTAATCCACTCATTCCTGTGATGCAAATCCCTTTGCAACTAACCTTGCCTTTGTGTATCCAATGAACCATCCACTTTGTATTTAGTCCTGTAAACCAACTTACAACATATGGGTTTCTTCCATAGAGACATCTCTCCCAACCGCAAAGTGTTGTTCACTGCGAGTTCATAGGTCTTTCCCACTAATCCCTACCTTTTGCTTCTTCATATGCACTTAGAATTTAGAACAGACATCAAAGAAAAATCAACATGTGCAACCTGCTTTCCTTTACAAATTGGACTCCCACTTGGCTTTTCTCTCTAGGTTGAGGGAGTTCTTCCAACCTCACATTCTCAAAAGTAGTGTTTATTTTTAAGACAATAAATTATTACAGTAGGTTGGTGCTATTGCACTATAGCAGACTGTATGGTACAAGATTGCAATAAATTCAACTTCACTTCTTCATGTCGAGATGTAATTTCATGCTATATCTCTCCACACAAGCTAGAATTCACTCAATATTTCATTCTGTAATCCTTGTCCCCCTCAATATCACATAATGTTGCTTCCCTTTTGAAAAAATCAATGCTTCTTGTATTATAATAAAAAACAAGACATTCACATCAAATGTTGTATCAATGGACTAAGTGTTGCCCATGATGGCTTCCTTGACCAATACATGTGAGAAGTGTCAAGAGCCTTAGCTCCAACCTTGAATGAATACTTTAGTTATGCAATTGTCTTTACGAATTGTTCCTTTCCACAAGTGGGCTCACAATTAGTATTCCATATCCTGTTACAAGCCATTCCCAAAAAGACCAAGCTGCATTACACAAAGTCTCTTCCTTGAAACATACATCTTCCATTGAAATATACAAGGATTGCATATGCCATGAAATATTTCCATTACATGATCTCTTCTTTGAAACACATGAAATAGCATTGCAAATTCTCTGAAACATACAAGTCCCAAAGGTATGTTTCATTGTCTCTTCTTTTAGGCATATGAAGAGTCCTTTTGGCCATGTGTTGAGCTTGACTTGACATCCAACCTCTAAATAATCATCATCCATCCTAGCATGCGGGATTTGAAAGAAACTCTATCCTTTAAAATGCACTGACATCTTTTCACCCACCTATCCTTGCCATCTTATAGACCCCATCTTCTGTTAAGTCTTTGTAAAATATTGGGGCCTATCTAATCTTCTAGCAGGATTTGAAAGAAACTCTATCCTTCGAAACAGACAAACATCTTTTCACCCACCTATCCTTGCCATCCTATAGACCTCGTCTTCTATTAAGTCTTTCTAAAATATTGGAGCCTATACAATCTTCTCATGCAATCTCTCTGTACTAGATATACATGTTACTTCAAATTTGTGCCTCTCATGTTAATTTAAATTGGTGGCTCTCTATGCCCCTAATATTCCAACTGAAAAGCTCTCATTCTAAGTCACAAGAATGATCAGTCATTGCAACAAAATTGTTCTTCTCTATTAGAAGTTGTATGTATCCCCATGTTGATTTTATCATATTTGAAAGCTTCAAAGTTCAAACACCCTCTTAATGAACTTTGGTTTAAATGCTCAAAATTATTTTGAATGAATAAGCAAACTTGATAATATCATAAGGTATAGAAGAATTATTTTTCATAACCTTTTTGTTCAACTTTGACATCACTATATTGAACAGTGGAGGATGAGATTGAGGTTTAAGCTTAAGGCACTTTAAGGATTTCATTCCACATTTCAAATTGAATTGTATTTTAATTGCATAGAATGATAGTTAGACACAAGAATGATCAGTCATTGCAACAAAATTGTTCTTCAATGATACTACTAATTGTTCTTTTCCATTAGAAGTTATATGTATGCCCATGTTGATTATATAATATTTGAAAGGTTCAAAGTTCAAACACCCTCTAAATGAACTTTGGTTTAAATGCTCAAAATTATTATGAATGAATAAGCAAACTTGATAATATCACAAGATATAGAAGAATTATTTTCCATAACTTTTTTGTTTAACTTTCACGTCACTATATTGAACAGTGGACGATGAGATTGAGGTTTATGCTTAAGGCACTTTTAAGGATTTCATTCCACATTTCAAATTGAATTATATTTTAATTGCATAGAATGATAGTTAGGCACAAGAAGGTAGTTATTTATAGGGTGACAATGGCCTTATTTTTAATACATAAAAGATACAAATGGAAACCCAAAACCAAGCACATTTTATTTAATGCTAACCACACAACTATCAATCTAGCCTACAAGGATGTTTTCTAATTCCTCTATTAGCAGATTTTCCTAAAGGAAATAAATGTAAATGTTTGTTATCCATGGCCGTAATTTTCCTATAGTGTTATCAAAATGTTCATTGAAATAACATCTGTTTGATTTATTTTTATATTTCCAAGCTTCCCATTATGTTGGGTTTTTCACACACAAATTATCCTTCTCTTCTTCTAATTCAAAAATTTCAGAACTAGCGTACATGTAAATCAATGGTTGTTCTAGTAATCATGGTCAATGTAGGACCATGCACAAACATGGTTTCCTTAAGAGCAACGCTCCATTGACAGCTATATCTCCTATCTCAAATAGAAACAATCTCAACCCATAGAAAACCTACAAAACATAGAGGCCTCTCTGAGCTACTTAGAGCTTCCTCTTCGCCACTCATCTTCGAGAGAATGTCAAGGGAAAAAATGTTATTACTGCCAACAAAAAGTCCCATTTTAAGGTTCTAAGAAAGCATGCTTGAAGAATGGATTACCGATGGCATAATGATTAAATTGAATGATCTGCACTAAGCAAACTATAGAGATGATATATATATACACATCATACACCAATTTGGTGTCTGCCTTGGCCGTGACCTTAAAAATAGATTATCATTATTATTATATATTAGTTGTGATCTTGTCTGTATCCATGTTAACAATGCCTTACAATGAACTGAATGGCATGCAAACATATCAAAATGTGGCTCGTAGTTTCTAATAATCCTACACGCAAGGAACAGTAAAATACCTTCCAACAGGCAGAAAAAACATATGGAGCATTAACAATATAATATATCTCCGTCTTCTCTGGATAATTGAGGTCATCAACTGTAGATATCATAGTCAATATCTGCAACCATCCAATTGGCAAGTCACATGATCAGCCGATATCAAATTCACAAAAAAATCCATATTCAAAGTTCAAACACATTAAAATCATTTCAAATCTTGCAAGTCACAAGAAGATAAGCGTCAAT
The DNA here is from genome assembly GCA_900067695.1 of Picea abies. Taxonomy (NCBI): domain Eukaryota; kingdom Viridiplantae; phylum Streptophyta; class Pinopsida; order Pinales; family Pinaceae; genus Picea; species Picea abies. The sequence continues at coordinate 10,106 of CBVK0104058887.1, forward strand.
AAAACACTTTTTCATAGCAACATATGATGAAAAGAAGCATATTATTTTGGGGCATAAAGCACAACTCTGGATAGGGTAACCTTGGCCTGTATAACTGTATTTAGAATTATGTTACAAGTACATAGTGTGTGTGATTAAGAAAACCCAATTAGATTAAGTACGTGGTTTAGCTGCCATTCCATCTCATTGTAGAGTTAAGATTATATGATGTGACAGTTACTCGCATAGGAACATTCTTGTATGAATGTATATTTTGACTATTGTAATATTGGCTTTGGTATTCTGAAAAGAAGGCATGCATGCTTGGTTCAGAGGATCTCTGATAAGCCAAAAATCTTTATCTTCTTTTCTCTTGTATATTTTATAGTTCTATTGAGATATTACATTTTCATCATGACAGTCTCATGAAAGGATAACTATAAGTGGTACCAGCAGTAGTCATTGCAGCTGGAAACAAGGAAATTGGAAATTCTTATTTCCCAACCAGAGATAACAGAATCAACATAAACAAGTAGATTAAATCAAGGTTCTGGAAATCAGTAATATATGATATACCTTTCACGCAAATTGAAGGCACCGTAATTTCAGGCACAAAGAAATTTCTATATGTAGAAAAGAGAAAATGATGAGCAAAGCGTTTTGGGGAGAAACAAATGGACAAGATGCATATATTTGACTTCAAATGCCAACAAAGCCAAGACAATGAATTATAAGATAAAGCAAACACATGTACCTCTTCAAATGTGGGGCACTCTTAACCAAATCTGTTATGCCATTAAATGATTTGAAGGTCATACTTACAACTGGGGATGGGAATGGTTTTTTAATTGCACAAATTTAGAATACCGTTCTTCTATATTCAAACACTATATCAATGCAGTATATTATCAAGCCAAAAAAGAAGAAGAAACTATCAAGATTTCTAAAGAAATAATCAAGGGGAAAATACATATTACGATACAAAACTTTGAAGTTCATACACCTAAGGTGTCTATCAGTGTTGCAAAGTCAACAAGGATCTGAAATTGTTAACTCAGGAAAAACTTGGCAAAAAATCAAAAAATCCTAATCAACGATTTTGTCAAAAATGTTGCCAATAAATTGGTAGACTCGCAAGTTTTGCCAAAATAACGGCAATTCTTGAATTTCACAATTTTTCTCTCCCCCTCTGTATATATGTGTAATGTTGAAGCCCTTCTCCTTCTCTTTCTGTTAAATCATGCAATATTGTGAAAGTGCATATGCTTGTGGATAATGCTAATTCAGATAATGAATCATGTGAAATGATGGAAGAAAACTAGTACAAGGAAGTTGGTGAACCAATGAGCATTCAGCCCTGTTGTTCTGATTGGAAAAATGATGAGACAAAGGTAGAGACTCGCGAGTGAAGAGTTACAGGAGAAGGAAGCTTTAGGACTAGATGAAGCAGTGAGGAAGAGACCTCTAAAAGGTGTTATCTTCATGATTTCATTATGGCTGATTCAGCAGAGAAATCTTTCTTGGTTTACAGGCATGATGGGAATTCCGGTTTCAAATATTTTGATGGAGACACTATCTATGACACTCCAGAGAGGACTTGAAATCAGAAATGGTACAGGCTCCTCTGATTGATATTGACAACTTTCCTTTGGTCCAGGAGAATCAAGACCTTGACTGCACCAATTCTGTGTAGCAGCAAAGAAACATTGATGGGTTATGTTGTACAACTTCTTTATCACTTGTCCACTTTGTTATGGCTCTGATTTTGACACAGAAGTAGAAAACTTGCATTGCAAACATCTGTTTGAAGAATCAGATTATTTGAATGGTCGTGAGAGTCGAGACAAGAATTCCAGCGCCATCCCATCATCATGTTGAACATGAAAATAAAACCTATAACGATGGTGAGGATGGAAGAAAGGAAATAGAATATCAGTTATTGATTCCTGTGGATGGTGTCCATACCCTCAAGCATTCTAATGAATGACCAGCTGAAGAAACAGCCCAGAGTACAGACCTGGCTGTGGAAGTGCAGCCTGGAGATGAACATTCATGTCAGCCTGTAGTGAACAAACAGTTGCATACTGATTGTTTGGCTGACTTTGAATGCTATGAAGAGAAACAGCATAATTTCAAATCTTTCTTGGAGCAGCCTTTTGATATTGTATCTGGTCTTTCTTGAGTACACAAACTTTTCCAATGGCAAAGAAGATACATTTTCAGCTCTCAATGGTAAACAGCAGCTAGAGTTGATTTGGACAACCATGTTTCCACTGTTTAATGGTGTTATTGTACGCAATGTACTTTCCAACCATGCCTTGAGTAATGGAAGGTATGTAGATCCTTTTGAAGTTTGGATGGACTCTGTTTGCAGAAATACAGATCTGCAGGAGCATCTAGTGGCAGCTTTGTTGTTCAGAGTAGAAAAATGTGAAATTGTACATCTGTTTTGCAGTAGTAAAATATTTGAAGGACCAGCATATTTATGGAAGCAACTGACAGCCCTGATTTGGTTTATAATCAAACAAGGAAAGACTTCATGTTTTTTATGTGACCCGTGGGTGTCTGCACTGGAAATATGATCATTTAACAAGTGTTTTTCTTGTTTATCTTAACAAGTGTTTTTCTTGTTTAGGATAGTACTATCTATCTAAATAAGTTCACTATCTGAACATTGGTTGGTTATTTCAGAATGTTTCGTTATAAGTTTCTCTTTGGCATTTAGACTCACGCCTGGATTTTCAAGAATTTCTAGTCTCTTTCTTTTAGTAAGTGCTAGCAGATGGCAGTGGCACAGTCTGAGTCTTTATATAAATTGTAGAAGGGAGTTGCTTGTGTCAAAGAATTGTAAGAGGTCAGGATTTGTCATACTGAAATTGTGTCGAGTCATGGTATTACCTGAGTCATTCTTGAGTCTTCTCAAAGGCCTGGTTATGTATTAATGTCAATGGGATTAGTAATCCCATGTGCCCTTGGCCAAATTCTTGTCATGAACATCTTTGATGCAGGTACGGCTTTTGAAGTTCAAGAGGTAGGTCTTGATTGGGCGATCTAAGGTTCTCAGCATCCCACAAGTGGGATTGTGCTCCTCATATGGAGCCACTGTTAGCCCCAAAAATTACATATTCATTTTTCAGTGTTTTTTATTCATGTTTAATAACAGCAGATCCAGGAGCCTGCCAAAAAATCTTAAGAATTAAGAAGGGATAGAGTGTGTTCTTGGATCATATGTAAAGCCCCTTAGGGTGAGGTCCTTTTGTGCCAAAATCATTGCTAAGTGCCCTCTAGATAAGATCCCTAGGGTCTTTATGTAAACCTCTTGATGCTGGTTTTGGGCTTCCCATGAATGGGGCAGACAGAGGAGGGATTCATTATTTTCAAATCCCTCTCATTACTTCTGCCAAAACTTACCTCTGCCCATGCTTTTTATCCCATACTCCACTCACATGCCTGCACTTGCTTGTGCTCTTGACTTTATACTCCATACTTCACCTTTCGTTCACCTTCACTTGGAGTGAAGGGAAAAGGCATTTATCATTCCCCATCCTTCATTTACCTCCAACTTACGCCATTACCTCCAACTTACCTCTGCCTGTGCTTTTTATCCCATACTCCACTCACATGCCTGCACTTGTTTGTGCTCTTGACTTTATACTCCATCCTCCACCCACTCCATACTTCACCTTTTTTTCACCTTCACCTGGGGTGAAGGGAAAAGGTATTCAACATTCCCCATCCTTTATTTACCTCCAACTTGCTCAATGCTCCACCCTCACGCCATGCTCTATCCTCCACCCTGTTACCTTGACCCCTACTACCCACCCCATTTCATTTCTCTGCATCCCTTCCATCTTTCGTCCTCGCCTTCTCAACAAGCCATCCGAAGGGACCATATAGGGGAGGGAGGAGGACAGGACAATCCCACTTCATTCCACTCCCTCTACATCGTGCCTACCTCCACCCCACTCAATCTTCCAACCCACATTAAGACTCTAGAGTAGTGGATTGAAGACAAGTGGCAACTAGTAGTTGGACACCACATAGCCCAAAGGATGACTTGGCACAAGGGCGTGATGATGAATTCGACTCTGAAAATAACATGTAGCAGGCATGAGTGACAAGATCTATGGAGACTCCATTTTACCACACAATGTGATGTGGTTGTGTTTGTAAGAAGTTTCTTTACACAATTCATGTGGTATAAAGCGATGAGGGCCAAATCTGATAGCTAAGGTTGATTGGTTGGAAATCAATGGTCAAATCAAGGAAATTAGTGCTTGTTGAAACCCAAAGGCATGTAGAATCTGATGGGAGAATACCCATGACTGAGGTAGGTCAATTTAGCATGTGCTTTACAACAAACAGTGTGCATTCCCACATCTAAAATTTTGTTGGTAACGAGCAATCAAGGAGGGCACAAAAGTTCCACTGGCAGGGCATTTAGAGTTTATCATACAAACCACAGCAAGGCAAGGGCCTGAATTTATCTTGGCATGGCCAAGACATTGAATCATGAAAAACAAGTCCAAGATTTATGCACATGTCTTCGTAGAGAGATGATGACATAATCTTTTAAGCTTTGTTTTAAAGAATAAAAGGGGCTTCTTGATGCACTTCTCCAAGGTTGGAGTGCTCTGTGTACAAAGGAAATTCAAGGTGGATCCAAAAGTTGGTTTCACGAAACAAATTTGTTATTGTTCAATGATCATCTATAACTCCGTCATATATAATCAAAATGAAGTCAATGACTAGTCCTCTGCATCCATCTAGTGCATGAAGTCACCAACAACATCCATGAGAAAGTCACTATCTAAATCAAAGTCACTCTCATGAGTAATCAATGGCACGTCAACCAAACCTTGTTGAGCTTCAAACAATCCATCCTTCGCATCTATATGTACATCCTCCTCTAGATCCACATCCCATCATGTTGCTAATCCTCTCTAATACTCTAGTGTCTTCCTATGTGCAAGACTATGCACCGCAACTAGCTTCTCCGCTATCGTAGAGGTAATTCTAATCCTCTTAATAGAGTGAATGAAGTTATATGTGGACCAATTCCTCTCTGCTGCGAACGAACTAGCAATATGAGATAACAAGAAAATAACAAGATGTTGAAGCTTTGGAGCATCAACCCTGATTCCCCATGCCTCCTCCACCAAACAATTAGGTAATCCTAACCTAAGTCTCTACCATCTTCCTTCACATTGGGCTTGTTGAAGGGACCTATGAGACCTGCAAACTAAATAAAATATCTCCCAAGTGCCCTCTCCTCCTCTACATTGTAAATCCTTGAAATGGAAGCTTGAAATCCTTTCTTACCTCAAGATCATAAATGGATGGAACTCTACCAAGCCTTTCTCTATACCATTTTGAATTAAGCGCAAATGTTGCCATGTGCAAAAGTTTGTTCATTTGATTCCACCTACATTGAATAATGGGTCAAATCTAGTTTGTATAGAAATCTAATGAGGGCTCTATCTGATGAATGGCTACCTTTACTTGACCCAACATGCTATCAAAAGTCTCATAGACCTCTCCAAGACTACGAGCATTTGTGTTAGCGTAGAGAATGACCTCTACCATAGGAACTATGAATGACACCAAATAACTGCAAGTTGCACACTAATCATTATCCAATACCTAAACCCAATTTTCCTCCCCTCTATCTTGGATTTTGACCACCTATTATAACACAGAGTCACAACCATGACGTACAATGGTAATTACACCTCCAACATCCTCTCCAATAATAGATAGAGGAATTCCTTCATGGAGTAAGCCTTGTACATGGCTAAGGAGGAGTGGTGGTTGCAAATAAACATATGCAAAATCGTCGCAACTATCACCAAGTTGGATGCCCACTGAATTATGTCGAATCTTTTAGAGTGTGCAAACAACAAGGAATCCAAAAAATACACATGTATCTGCTCTAAACTAATAATCCAACCATTGCATCTGTCACAACTTACACCATATTGGTAGTGTAATGCCCCATATTATTAAATAAGTAATAATAACAACAACAACAACAACAACAATAAATAAATAAATATGTAAATAATTGTTGAAGTGTTAAAGGAGGCATCGCTCTTCCCTCGTATAGTGACAGAGGGCATGTGCGTAGATCTCTATAGACCGGTTTCGAAAGAAGATTTGTTCCAGGTGGTTGGATCCTTCCAAAAGGATAAGAGTCTGGGTTCTAACGACTTGACTATGGAGTTTTTTTTGGACTTTTTCGACCTTCTAAGAGATGACTTGCTTAGAGTAGTAGAGGATGTACGTGTTTCAAGCAGGTTGCCTGAAAGTTTGAATGTGACGAATGCGACTTTTTTAGTCCTAATACCAAAAGTTGATCTCCCAGCATCATTCAACGACTTCTGACCCATATCCTTATGTAATGCAGTGTATAAAACCATTTCAAAACTTATTGCCTCTCGATTGAAACTGATTTTTTCTCCCTATATCTCATCAGAACAGTTTGGTTTCCTTCAAGATTGGCGTATTCATAAGGCCATAGGTTCTGCCCAGGAAGTCATTCACTCAGTTAAGACTAACTATGTTCCAACGGCAATTCTGAAGAAACATCTCTCCAAGGCATTTGATAGAGTTCCATGCCTCTACTTGCACCTTTTGCTTCTTCATCTGGGTTTCACTTACCTACTTGTTCGTTGAATCATGGGCTATCTAACCTTAGTCAATTTTGCATTTTTAATTAACAGTTCAGCCTCGAAGTTCTTTAGAGGTCATAGGGGACTAAGGCAAGGATCCCCCTTATCCCCTTATCTCTTTTTGCTTGTAGCGGAAGGTGTGAGTCAGCTTGTGGATGACTCCAAGAGGAAGCGACTATGGTGTGGCATAAAAATAGAAAGGGATCTAGCAGCTTCCAACCTCCTCTTCATTGATGAAATCTTGTGCTTTTGCTCCTCTCTGGGAAGGGACATTCCTGTTCTCCGAAGACTATTGCAGCTTTTCAAAAATGCCACAGGAATGAAGATTAATGAAAGGAAGTCATCCCTCTATCCTGTTAAGATTTAATGTTGTTATTAGATTATTTCCAATTTACTAGAGCATTCAATGCATTTCCAAAACAACGACATAAAGGGGATCACTGAAAGAAACACAATCACAAGGTACACATCATTTTATCCTGGGAAACCCTCATGGGGGAGAAAACCCAGCAAAAACTTCCTCAATAATAGATTGCTAATACAATGCCAAGACTAGGACCAAAACACCAAGCATAAACTAGGACTGAGCATGCGCCTCTCGTCTCCTTCCTCCTGCAACTGCAATTGCCTTCAAAAGATGCGCACTTGTTGAGTGAGTGAATGAAACTAAACAAGTGAGGCGCCATCTTCACTTATAGATACTAGTTGAGGAGGCGCTAGGGTTATGTCTCTTCACTTAGTAGGGTCGACTTCTTCCAAGAGTGGTGCTATCACATAAAGTTGTCAAGGGTCGCAGGCCGCAGCCATGAGCACAAAGCACAGCACTCATTCCAGGCCCGAAATCAATGGTCGAAGCCCAAAATAGATCTGGATCGTTCAATTAGCAAGAACCATGTGTCATCAGATCTGTCACTCAAAGAGTTTTACTTCGGGAGTTTTAAAATGAGAAACATTGCAAAGTCCCGAAGGGCCGAGTCCCGAAGCGCCTTGAAGATAAGCCCCAGGTCGTAGCGGTGGTCATATCGGAGGGCTCCTTAAGAAGGGAGCTAGCGCTCTCTAGGCTCCAGTTCGCGAGTTCGGAAATCGAGAGAGTTGGGAGTGACTCACATCGAAGCACCCGAAACGCGAAGTCGCGAAACACCTTTTGGGCAAGCGCTTGGTCACAGAAGAGGATTTGCATAACCTCGAGGCATCAAAATTGACTCGCAGAAGTCGTTGGCACCGTCTAAGAACATTCATGGGTGTCAAGCCTCATCCTGATCCCGATGAAGGCAGTTACTGAGAATGAGAGCGGTGGTTGAGACCTCGTCTCAGCACATAAATGGAAAGCCAGAAAGGATTGGTAGATTAGAGCTCACGTCTGACAACAAAAGACTGTCTGCACAATCTGACAGAGCAAACGCCGACTGAAAACTTTGAATGTAGCAATCCAATCACACTCCTAATGGTTGCAGCAGTTCTGCTTATATATAGGCAGTTTTGATATTTTGTAATGGTCGATGGTTGAGCTAGGCTCCCTTAGGTTCTCTGGTTATGTATTTGTTTTTGAGACATCTTGGTTGATCTAAGTCAACTTTCTTACTCCATCGTATTTGCCTCTGATACTGAGAGAGTTCATGAATGACTGATTCACATGGATTGTTGTAACTGTATTATGATGAATGTTTGATTATAGTGTTGTTATAATTTCTTTCAATTTCTTTGAGATTTAAATTCAAGAGGATCTTGTGTTTAAGTTTTTCCTCCTTAGGCTGCTAGAAGACCTGATGTCCACAGCAGATCTCTACACTCTCCTCACCAAAGTCTTCCTCCTATTCACCTTTACTCCAACTTACTGACTGAAGTTGATACAAGACCTCAATTGCTTGTGCATGCCATCCCAAATTTTCTGAGTTAGAACATTATTATCTCGAGTCTTATCCATTTGACCCCCTTAAAACTCATTTACATTTACTGTATAACTGATGGGTACTGGGCTTATCCTCATTACAGTCTGAGGGTGATTCCTAGTGCTAACAGTGGTTAAAACCACTTTATAAACCCTAGGGGCCAACTTTACAAATACCACCATATAAATATGGTTTAACCAATCCACAAAAGGGGATTTGGTCTTATACAAGACCCGACATGATCAATCCACAAAAGGGGATTTGATCTATAAGATAATAACTCAAATATAATTAGAATAATATTCGAAGTTACAATATTTCAACACTCCCCCTTAACGAGAAGGGTATTCCACTGACATGATCAGGAGAGAGAGAGGGCAACATCATCATCAACATCTGAAACACTGACTGGCACATCTACAAATCATCGGAAGTTTTTCTCATCAGCAATATCATCATCGTTCACAACATGGAGATGGAGTAGCATCATCATCATCAAAAGCCGAAACATCAATTAGCATAAGGCTAGAACAACAATATCACCAACATGAGACTGGTACAACATCATAAACAACACGAGGCTGGTACAGCATCATCAATAGCACGAGGCTGAAACAACAACATCATTAGCACGAGGCTGAGGCAACAACATCATCAACACGAGGCTGAGAGAACATCATCAGTGTGAGGTTGAGACAACAACATTATTAGCATATGGCAACAGAATGAGGCAGGTGCAACAACAACATTTTGTGGTACTCTGACAGATTGTCCATACCGGACCTTCAAGATCTACCCAGGAATCATAAGATTCCCGAGGATATAAAATCCTAACAAGCTACCACGTGGTACTCTGACAGACCATCCTTACTAGACCTTCGGGATCTGCCCAGAAATCATAATATTCCCTAGGATATAAAATCCTAACGGAGCTACCACTACTAACCACATCTAGCATATACATGCACAGGTACTCTGACAGACCATCCTTACCGGACCTTTGGAATCTGCCCAGGGATGATCAATCCCCTAAGATATAAAATCCTAACGGAGCTACTCGTTGTTGGTCAGGATACTATAGTATCATCAACATCACTCCCCCTTTCGAGGGAGGTCCTTTCGAACAATAGCAAGCTTGTCTCGAAAGTACTCAAACTTCACAAAAGACAGAGGCTTGGTCAACACATCTACAACCTGCTCATATGTGCCAACATATTGGAGCTTTATAGCTCCCCTCTGCACCATATCACGAATGTAGTGATACCGGATCTCTATGTGCTTCGACTTATCATGGAACATTGGGTTCTCTGTCATCTTTATACAACTTTGGTTATCACATAAAATCACGGTGGCTTCCATCTCCAGATCGAATAGACCTGTCAACAACTTCCGAAGCAATATGGCTTCACAACTGGCGGAACATGCTGCAAGCTATTCCGCTTCTACCATGCTGAGAGCAATACTTGATTGCTTCCTGCTTTGCCATGAAGTCATGGCTAACCCCAAACTGAAACAACCTCCTAGAGTGCTCTTCCTATCAGAAGCACTTCCAACCAAATCTAAATTAGTATAACCATACAGTTTGAAGTCAACGTACCCTTAAGGTATCTCATCACATGCTTTGCAGCTACAAGGTGAACACGTCTAGGCTCTACCTGATACTGACTCAAGGTGTTCACAACAGAGCATATATCTGGCCTAGTATTCGTCAGATACATCAACGAACCAATAATTTGTCTATACATAGTAGCATCAACCAACTCGGACGAAGTATCAACCAGGAGCGTCAAATTTGTTTCCATGGGTGTGTTCATGGATTTACATTCCAGCATGTCAAATCTCTTCAGTATTTCAACTGCATACTTCCCTTGGTTAAGGAAGATCTTCTCTGGACTCTGCCAAACTTCAAGACCTAAGAAATAATGCATCAAGTCTAGGTCTTTCATCTTAAACTCTACAGCGAGCTTCTTCTTACAATCTGTGATGAGCTTTTCTTCTCCTGTTAAGAATAAGTCATCCACATACAGTAGCAGTATAACTGGCTCATCATTCATAACCTTGAAGTAAAGGTTAGAATCAGCTTTACTCTTGGTAAAGCCCAAACTCGTCAGGAAACTATCAATTCTGCCATACCAAGCTCTAGGGGCTTGCTTCAATCCGTACGGAACTTTCTCCAACCTGCAGACATGAGTCTTTCTATCTTAAACTTCAAACCTTTGTGGTTGTTCTATATACACTTCTTCTTCAATAACACCATTTAAGAAGGTTGTTTTCACATCCATCTGGTGTAACTTCCACTTCATTTTGGCTGCAAGAGCTATGATGGTTCGGATAGAAGTGTATCTGGCTACAGGAGCAAATGTCTCTTCATAATCAATACCTTCCTTTTGAGAAAAACCACAAGCCACAAATCTTGCTTTATGGTTTTCAATACTTTCATCTATTGCATGTTTTATCTTATATATCCACTTGGAAGATACCACATCTTTGAACTTTGGTCTGGGAACTACTTCCCATACATCATTCTTTATAATGGACTGGTATTCTTCTGTCATGGCATCCACCCATTCTTTCTTTTGAATGGCTTCTTCAAAAAAAGTAGGTTCTTTTTCTATGAGATCACACATCAAGGCCATATAACTAGAGAATGGCTTAGGTTTCTTGCTTTGTCTCATGGTTCCTTTTGGGGCACCATACTTCTCTGCATCTTGAATAAGTTCCCTTGCCCAAGCTGGCTTTCTCTTGTGAGAGATCATCATCCGGGGAGGTTCTTGAGATTCTATCATATCATGATTTTCTAGAATCTCATCATCAAGGGTCACTGTAACTTCCTTCAAGGGTTCTGCAACTCTGGGAGCTACAAGTTCTTCTTCATATACTTCTTCAAGATGGCATTTCCTTGATCTCTTGAATGTTGCATCTTCATCAAAGGTTACATCTCTGTTGATCTCAATATGATGGTAACCTGGTATGTAAATTCTAAAGGCCTTAGAGACCTCACAGTATCCAACAAATATTCCCTTCTTTCCTGAAGGGTCCAACTTAGTTCTCCTTTCTTTTGGAATGTGTACAAACCAAGGCTGCGAGGGAGCGCCCCTTTTCTTGCACAAATAGTTTGGATGAAGGCATCCCAAGGTCTTGTGAGACCATTAAGAGCTGTCATTATGAGTTCATCTTCATCTAAGTTGTCTCCAATTGCTTCTAATTGTTCCTTGAATTGAGAAACCCTAGAGAAATAGTCTTGAATTGTTTCTCCTTTCTCCATCTTTGTATTCTTGAGTTGGGTTCTCAGATTTATCTTCTGGTTGATGTTCTTTCCTTCATACATTCTGGTTAGGGCATCAAACATATCCTTTGGAGTATTCTTAGAAGACACTTGAGGTATCAAGTGGTCTTTAATGGAATCTATAATTATTCTTTTGGCCCTAATCATATCCTTCTTGTACTTTTCTTAGGCTGCTTCTTCTTCGGGTTCTGATACATTTTCTTTTATGAATTTTGCAAGGTCATTCTCTTCAAGAATGAGTCCAATTTTGTACTCCAAGCACGGAAATTTTCCACACCTTCTAACTTGTCAACAAGCTTGGTGCTTGCAGACATCTTGACCTGGAGCTAGGAAAATAACCAGAAAATGAAAGTGCTCAGAAAATGAATCTGAACTTACCAGGAGATGCGTTGGGCTAAGGCGAGTTGGCTGGAGTTGACTGTTTCAGAAAATTTCAAGTTTAACCACTTGAAAATTGACCTACGCACTTTTGGATTTTGGTACTTCTGGCACTGGTTCTAGTTTTCTAGTTTTTTGGTACCAGCCAAAACTAGGGTTTGACTTTTCGGAGAATCTGGGCACTGAAAAGGTGCGCTCAAGCTGCCAAAGGATGCGCTAGGGTAGGGCGCACTTCCCTAGATAGGTTTTGGTCAGAAATTCTTCTTCAGTAAAAGACCCTAATTTCCTTGTACGGCAACAGTGACGTTTTTAGATACCCTGTGAAAGGTGCTCTATTCAGTCAAGCTCTAATACCATGTTAAGATTTAATGTTGTTATTAGGTTATTTCCAATTTACTAGAGCATTCAATACATTTCCAAAACAACAGCATAAAGGGGATCACTGAAAAAAACACAATCACAAGGTACACAGCATTTTATCCTGGGAAACCCTCATGGGGGAGAAAACACAGCAAAAACTTCCTCGATAATAGATTGCCAATACAATGCCAAGACTAGGACCAAAACACTAAGCATAAACTAGGACTAAGCATGCACCTCTCTTCTCCTTCCTCCTGCAACTGCAATTACCTTCAAAAGATGTGCACTTGTTGAGTGAGTGAATGAAAATGAACAAGTGAGGCGCCATCCCCACTTATAAATACTAGTTGAGGAGGCGCTAGGGTTATGTCTCTTCACTTAGTAGGGTCGACTTCTTCCAAGAGTGGTTAAAACCACTTTATAAACCCTAGGGGCCGACTTTACAAATACCACCATATAAATACAATTTGACCAATCCACAAAAGAGGATTTGGTCTTATACAAGACCCGACATGATCAATCCACAAAAGGGGATTTGATCTATAAGATAATAACTCAAATATAATTAGAATATTCTTCAAAGTTACAATATTTCAACATATCCGGCCAATATAAATGATAAGCTTTCGATGGAGATTCAAAATTCCTTACCTTTTCAACAAAAAGACCTAGACCAAGGCTTCAAATATTTAGGGTTCAAACTAAAACCAAATGGCTACATAAAGTCCGATTGGCTCTAGCTGGTAAACAAAGTGGAACAGAGAATAAATCTATGGGGCAACAAGTGGTTGTCTCGGGGAGGTTGTCTGTATTTGTGAAATCTGTCCTCGAAGACATTTTTGTTTATTGGATTACATTAGCCTCGATTCCCAAGGAAATCCTAGAACGGAATTGTTGTTTTAGTTTCCTTTGTTAGGGAAAGCCCAAACACTTGGTCTCTCATTGGGTTCGATGGAGGAAATTAGCTTTGTCGAAGGCTTTTGGCGGCTGCAAAATTAAAAATATCCATGTTTTTGGGAAGGCTCTAGCAGCCACCTCGCTCTGGAATTTTCTGACGAAAGATAGTCTCGGGAAAAGGATCTTAATCAGAAAATATATTGATCCAGACACTGTTGTGGACTAGACTTGAAAGGAACCTACAAGTGTTGTGAAGGCATCCAATCAATGGAAGGCATTAACAAGAGATTTTCCCTTGGTGGGATCTTTTTTGGCATGGAAAGTTGGGAAAGGATCGAAGATTCGAGTTGGTAAGGATGTGATCCAAACATCTCTCTACCTGACGAAATGATCCAAGCATTGCAGGACTCGAGAAGAGTCACCGTAAATCTGGTCGCTAATCATGATCTCACAACATCGTGGAGGCAGGGTTGGAAGAGTGCTTTAGAATGGGGTTTGCAGGACGAGATGGCACACAGTGGGATTTCTTCGTGGCAGAGCTTCAGCAAGCCCACATTCGATTGTCGTTGGATCAAGATATCTTAGTATGGGTGATGAATGAGGAAGGGGGGGAAATATACAACAAAGTTGGTGTACCAAGCAACTACTAAAGTAGATGGAAGATAGAGCAAATGGGGGTGAAGGGTCTCAATACATCATCCATTAATCTCATGAAAGTGGTTGGTGCATTTGTTAAGCCAAAGGGCATGACCAGCCATTCGTAGAGACCTTCTTTAGACTTGAAGGTTGTCTTCCATACATCAGTTGGTTCGATGGGAACCTGGTGGTAGCCTGACTTTAGGTCAATCTGGCTGAAGAACTTGGCCCCCTTGAGTTGGTCAAGAAGGTCATCAATCCTGGGAATGGGGTAGCGGTTCCTGACTGTGATTTTGTTTAAGGCTCTGTAATCAATGCAGAGTCGCCAAGTCCCGTCTTTCTTTTGCACCAATACAATCGGGCTTCCGTAAGGGGAGGAGTTGGGTCTAATGTGCACCTTTTGAAGAAGCTCTTGGATTTGATGCCTAATTTCGTCATTCTCCATCAACTAGCGCCGATAAACTAGTCCATTAGGTAGAGGTGCATCGGGGGTCAGATCATTTGGATGATTGACTTGGCAGTGTGTCGGTACCCCTGTAGATGAGGAGAAGATGTCTTTGAATTATTCCACGATCTCGTCCACTTGTTGTTGCTGCAAAGAGAGGTGTTGTGTAGAGGCCACGGATGTGGTGGACCTTCTATTTACTGTGAGCACGAATCACAAAGAAGACGAACTTCCCGGTCTATTAAATGACCTTACTGCATTGCTTAGCAGAGATTAAAGAAATAGCAGTAGGCGGCGCTACCTCGGGGATCCTGTACAATTGTCTACCCAAAGTAATAATAACACTGCGAGGTCCAGACTCATACACAACATGACACTTCCACAAATATGGTTGTCTTAAAAGAACATCACAAACTTCAAGGGGAGCAATATCACACAGTACCTCATCTTTGAAAGGCTTGATGTTGTAGGGAAGACGGCACTGTTGGCTAACACAGAGATCTCTTCCTTGGCTAAGCCAGCCGATGGTTTAGGGTTGCAGGTGTGACGTCACTGGCAGGTCCTGCCGCTTGACGACCTCTACTAAAATCAAGTTCTTCTGACTACCGCCATCGACAATGAAATGAACCGAAGCCCCCTTAACCCACATCTGCGAGCGAAAGAGGCGTTCCCCTTCCTCTGGTTCGCTTGGCCGGACTTTGGTGGTAGCGACAGTGGCACTGGGTTCAGCATCGATAATTTGCTTCCCTCCTTCAGGATTTGACTCGGAATCAGAATCGGCCTCTGACTCGAAAGCCTTCAGCTCAGCCACGAGGGACTGCTTGGAGCGGCATTCTTCGATGTTGTGCCAATGACTTTTATGGCACTCACACCATTTTCCCGTGTCCTTCTTCGTCTTCTCATTGCCCTTCTTGTGCTGCGGATTGGACTTGTTGTCCTGAGGGCGGCCATCTTGACCCGGTCCCTTGCTTTGTGGGTTGGGGTTGCCTTTGCCCTGCTTCGACTGTGAGGGGTTTGCAGATCCAAACTCTCGTCGTTTCTGCTTAAATTTTTGTTCGATCTTGACAACGTATCTATAAGTCGTGCCTAATGAGGCGATGTCCAGGAACTCCATTTCTGTTTGAAAATATCTATGCAAACAGTCGTGGTATTTGAGCACCATATGACGCTCAAAATCTTTGATACCTAATTTAGTGTGTAGGGTATGGAAAATATTGGTGAAGTCTGGTATTGTCTGGTCCCTTTCTTGACATAGGGTGGTCCATCTGGTGTATTTGTCCTCGTAGCTTCCAACATGGTAGTACTGTTCTTTAATGGCATCCCAAAAGGAATCCCATGTAGGGGCCACCACAAAAATTGCAAATTGCTCCACGACCCTTTGCTCGAAGTAAGTATCCCACCAGTCTTTAACATGGGGAACGGCCTTGAGAAGTGCAAAAGTGATCTTTTCCCTATCGAAAAAATTGTGGACCAAAAAATATCCTTCGAGCAGATTCAACCATTTATCTACAGCATCCGCATCTATCAGTCCTTCAAATAATGGAATATCAAAATTTACCTGTACCTTGAAGGGGGTTGCATGGCCGCTTGATGAAGATTTTCTCCCGTCGAAGGATCTACGCGAAGTTGTCCATCATTTCGTTCCTTTGTCGTGCAAGGGCTTCCTCGAGCAACATTTTAATAGGATCTCCTGCTCCATCATCTTTCTTTTCATCTCCCATGGGTTGTTGTCGGGCTCAGCGCGGCTGATCTGGTAATGGCTCGATTGGTTCGAGTCCCAACTTCTTGTACCCGGACCTTGTTAGGGACATGCACGAAGAAAAATAAATGAAGAGCAGACCGCTCTGATACCACTGATCCGAATTTAGGAGCGGAACGAACTTATTAACAAACTGAATAAATAAACATAGAGATAGGAAGAATAACCCAAATATCCAATGAACAATATCTTCTATTAAATAATGACATAGGCTGAAACTGTAAAACTGCAGAACTAAAACTTGCTCAAATGGTGGTAGTTATCTCTGAGAAGAGATATGGTTGCTACGCGCATCCATCTGAGCAAAATCAATTACAATGAGGCTCCAGAGGCCCTTTTCTTATTACTCATGAATGCCAAAACCCTAGACATCCAAAAACCTAACCCTAGAAAGTGAAACCCCAAAAGTCATGTGGGCCCTATGGGTAAGTTGGTGTAATTTGGTACCTCAACTTCCTAGGGTCGTAATTTTTGCATACAACCTCCATTTTAGGCGTGTGATAGCCCACTGGAAAGGTCTTTCAGAGAACTACACATTCTGCCATCAAACATTGACTCTGTCCACAATTTGATTGTGGTGATCCAAAAAAACAACATTTAGGGCCCCAAAATGGCTTCGAAAGTACAGCAAGATGTGTTGACATGAAAACATACAAAATAAGCCAATTGGATTAGGAGAGAGGCCACCAGTATCCACCTGAAGGATGTGTGGGGCTTCAGACAACCCCAAAAGTGTAGAACCCACAATTACAAAGCAGTACAGAAGAACGTGCTAAACAAAAACGAACACGAGGAGCCAGTTGGAATAGGTGGGTGGCCACCAATATCCACCTGGATCAATCAGTCCATACATCCTCAAAGAGTTAGAGGGACTAGTTCCAGACAGATCCAAAACAGGGTGCTCCCATCCGACAGACCACCTCCTAGATTCAGACGAGCTACCAATGTTCTCTCCAGAGTTTCTTTCTTTCTTTTCTTTTGGCCTCGGATGTTAGGAGTATCCCCTGCTCCTACATCCCCCCCGAGATCATATAGTCAAACCCGCCGATAGTCTTTGGGGACTTCGACAATGAGTCGATGCTCAGTTTTCCCCCCTCGCCCTAGGCCATCCGATCTAGGAGACCTTGACAACCTCATCGTCAAACCTCTCTCACACTCTCTCTCTCGTGACAAACTTTTGAGTTGGGCATACTCATTTATATTTTGGATCACCTTACCTTTGTCATGGTTATATACTTTCTGAGACTGCTCTACTTTAGATTTCTTTCTTTATGTTATTTTCGGCATTATCTAGGAGTTGTGATTGCACTCCCGCATTGTACTCATGCTTGTTGCAGTTCTCAATCCTGTTGACCTACTTTTGTGGTCACTTGTTGGACATTAATAAAATTATCTTATCTTATCTAAAACCCTTGCTAGGAAAAACCAAGAAAAACTCTAGCTCCACCAAAGGTACTCCAACAAGCTACAATCACCATTAGCAAGTCCTCTTTGGCCTCATGCAAGGCGTCTCCTCTTCTGTTCATCCTCAACAAGTACAACTTAAGGTTTATCACCAAAATCTAACTCTAATGCCTCCTTAAGGATCAAGCCTAGCCCAAGAAACCCTAACGCCTTAAGACAAACAAAGATAAAGTACAGAGAAGATTGAACATTAAAGAGAGAGAGACTAGCACTACTCTTCTTACCTTTGTAACCCAAGTGTAAAGAAGAATAAGCACAAGTGCATGATTAATTATGATAATGACTCTCTCATTCCTATATTTATATGAGAGGTAAGGGAGGTTTCCAATGACAAGTGGACCTAATCCACTACAAGACACAATAGGTCCACACATGTGAAGTGCTCTACTCCAAGTGACACATGTCAAGCTCCAAGGTAACAACAAGCAACAAGCAAGGCTCCAAGGCATGATCACTATTCCCCAAGGTCCAACACTCCTACTCCGAGGCTCCAAAGCTCCAATGCATCTCCAAGGTCATGTGCCTCCTCAAGGATCACCACACCTACATGTCCACTCCCTCAACTCAAGCATCCTCAAGTCAAGTGTAAGCCTCCATGCAAGCAACCCCATGTTGTCTAGGGCTCAATGCCCTCCTCCGGAATGCCCAACACTCCTCCAATGCAAGGCATCCTCCAAGCAAGCAACCTCCCTCCGTGTATCAACTATATGAAGAAGCCACCAAAAACCATAGGTCTCCAACACTCCCAAGGAAGAATGTCATACATGCATCCATACAAGGTCTAGCAACTCAAGAGTAAGCCTCCAATGTGCAAGTCCATCACGGAACAACAAGGGTCAACCATACAACATGCACCCCACATCTCATGAAGCACCCCCAAACATGGTGTAAACACTTTCAGAGTAACCCCAAAAGCTAACAAAGAATCGATCCCCACTCCACAATAGCTCTACCAATGGTGAAGAAAACACTCAATTACCCCTCCACAACTAGATGAAACACAATGAGAAATTCTTCTACTCTCAATCCCCTGCCTTTCTTTTTCAAAATGAGGTAAAAAAACAAAAAAATGTATCTTAAAGGGATTTTGATGCGGACCCAGCAAAATATTGCATCAACTCACAATATTTAAAAAAAAATCACGATTTTATCTTAAGTTCTAAAATATCACAACATATTAACGTGATATTATTACTTCCTTGGAAATGTCATGATATCTAATGATATCAATGATATTATTGCAATATTTGCAACATTGCTCACAGGTAAGACCAACCAAAACAACAAATTAAGACTTGCAAAAGAAGAATCTTTCTAAACAAAATATATCAGTTGAAAATTTCACAAAAGGTAATAGAAATGGAAACAAATAATATAAGAGATTCAGAATCATACCCAGGGTTACGCATCTTTTCCTAAGAGTAGCATTATAAAGCAATGCATTATTACTGTTAAAATTTCAGATGTAAGAGCATAATCTACAGCTTCTTAAACCTAAACATAAAGAATACATTTTACAATAATTAACAGGAAATGCAACAGCATGAGTTTTTGACTTGTAAAAAGATTTACTTTAATGCACATACATAGAGGAATTATGCATAAGTAATCAAAAAGTATGCACAAGTACAGAGCTGATAGCATGCATGGCTGATTGATACTGAATTCTCTCTACCAGTTCATTATTGAAGCAATGCAGTGAACATAATCTTGAGATTCATAAACTTGCCATTTCAAAATTCAGACCTTAATGCGGTTTAAAGCCGAAAGTTTCAGCCCTGTCATGTCCAAAACTTTCAAGCATGGTCCAATGTAGCTCCCATGTTTCTTTGATGCATTTGGCTGATAAATAACAAGGCAATGGTTCAAAAATTCAATTTCTCAATGAAATTTAAAACCCATTTCCATGTGCAAAACCATTGAGCTTAGCATAACTAACCAATAGAACTTGGTCTCGGTACTCATTTATCTGTATATGTGACTGCACATATTTGTCCGCCTGAACAAAGAAGAAACTTGTGTATTAAACTGTATCCATGGACACAAACATACTGAAAGGCAGGTAAATAAGACATGCAAATATTAGGATCAGAATCATTACATACATTCATGTACTCTCCCTTGTCATGCAATCATTTTTTAAATGATATTGAACAAAGGGCATAAGGACAGTAGGAAGAGAATTCAGGACAGAGAAATGTAAAAGGGGGTTATCTTCATTAAAATATTTCTTGCAATATACATTATAAAACCGTAAAAAGTAACTGATATTTGAGTCCATTGAGGGAAACAAAAATAATGAATGGTAAGATAAGCCGCAAAATCACTGCTCTTACAGATGCTTTATCATATCCACTAAGCCCCACACCAATAGCAAAAACAGGACGTCCCTGCACAAAAGGATAGTTGAAAAGTTATAATTCCTCCAGAATACTGTGAAAAGGGCACTGCATACTTGCATCTTGGCAGACAAGTCTATAAAATGGAAACCAATGATAATCAATAACAGTAAAAATCTGTCAAGTAACTTTCTTTGATATTTCAAAGCATAAGCATATATCCAAAATCTAAGGTATCCCAAAATCTGAAGCAAGAGCTCTGAGCTTTGAACCTTGCCCAATGCCCCCAGAGATATTTCAAGAATTTTAGGAAAAAAAGTTGTTAGTCGTGACTTATAAGTTATAACGTCATGAAGCTCTACACGTGAGAAGCATCATCTATCAACCAAAATACCATTCACTGTAAGTTGTAACACACATCACAGATCAATCAAAATATCCAGATACAGAATGCAGATGAAATCATCATTAACTCTTGGTACTGAAAAGGAAAATTATCCAGGTTCTTACACAAGAATAAATTATGTGACAAAATATTTCACCCAAAAGAAAAGCTACAGATTTGTCCTATTGAAGGAAGAAATCCTATAAACATGTGATTTGGTGCAGGACTCCCCCAAACGTTATGACTAGCAGATTGAGCACAGTAGTTTATCCGCAGTATCACAGGTTGAAATACCAAAGATGATGCTTCAAGAAATCAGAGTAATACCTTGAGATTGGCAAAGTTAGTTCACTTGTCCCAGCAAATGAATGTTTGAAATCCTTTAAAAATCCAAAGGAAACAATATATAAAAGTGGTTTATAAGCAGAAGATGTTAAACTTAAGAGTAAGGGCCTTTGAATTACTCGTTGATATCTGAATTTTCAAGTAGTTATCATACTTATACCATCTGTTAACAGTTTGGCTGTTCAGTTAGACGAATTCTCATCCAAAATGATAGCTTCAGTCTAGTTAAGTTCTTGTGACTGTGCAATGTGGATGGTTATATAACTTATATGTCATTGAAAGTTTCAGAGGCTCCCATGGAATAAGAGCATTGACAGTACCCAGATATTAGTGAGTTTCAGACCATCGACAATGCCTTTGCAGGCTTGAATCTTGGATTGAATTTGAATTTGCTTGTAAGGAGCAGAATCTCAACTCCAAATAGGATTGAATTTGATATGTGAAGATGGAGCTTTTGTTGAATATTGTTGTTCCTGAATTTATCCTTTTGTAAAGAAATATTTCCCTGGACAGTGTGCATGCAGTATGCAAGATAGAGTCCTAAAATGAAATAAATAGTGATTAGTTCTAGATGGGTCAGAATAAACACAAAGTATTTCAATGCCATAAAAGATCAGTACCTGCCCATAAAAGATCAGTACCTGCAACAAGGGAAGAAGTCATATCACAATGGACAAAAGAAGCAATTTAGAATGCAGTTATAGAGAATCTCGTTATAACATTCAAACACCCATTCTTTACAAACTGAGGATACTGCAGTCATTCCAGATCCTCACTACCAACTCATCCTTATTATACATATTTGTTTATTTGTTTGTGACAGCATCTGAAAGAATATTTCCAAAAACAACCTACAAACTTGCATCTCCAACCACACTACACATATGAGTTGCTTTCAATCTCCTTTCCTGCTTCCACTAGAAGATTCTTATTCTTGGAGGGCTCTTGCTTACAGTTCCTGGGATTCAGCTCTGGCTGCAGTTTCAAACATTTTGATTTGGTGTGACCATCAATGTGGCAATGGTCAAAGTAGTTATTACAATCCTTTCACACATGTACAGTGGAAAAAGTCTTCTTCTTTTTCCCTTTTCCCTCCTTCTCGTCCTTATTGGAACCTCCATGCTGGTCTGACTACTTCGAACCAC
>CBVK0104058963.1:0-14978 GCA_900067695.1 Picea abies
ACATGTCTAACCTTGGTCCACACCTAAGACACAATTGACATCATACCCTCTTGCTTACGCAAGAAAAACCTTGTAGCCAATTCATCTTACATCTTCATTACCAACAACCTCTAAATTACAGACACTTGGCGATTAACCATTCATCATCTAAAGATTCAATATCATTGATTATCCTTTATGGCCTTACAACATGCCTCTTTATAGGCTTTATAGTAGGGAAAACCCTAAAGAAATGGCGCCCAAAATATTAACAACAAAAATAATATTTCAATGTCAACTTTATATGAAATACCAATATCAATAACGGTGCATTATAAAATGACTTGGAACATCGATGTAACACCCTAGTTTCCAATCCCTAGATTAGTGATGTATATTGTAAATATGATGTATGTCCATGGGTCAAGTGATGTAATATGTAAATGATGTACATTGAAAATAATAAAATGAAATACAACACTGGTCGCAGACAAACATAGACAGATTCATGGGGAATATCTTTCCACAAGAGAGGGGGGATAGAAGGGGGTCCAAGGGGAAATTTCACATGCCTAATAAACCCAAGCCACCTTTCTAAATTAGTTTTCTAATGAACCTTCTATTTTTTCCTTTTTTATTATTTCAAAAGCTTAGTTTCTAATCTCTAGATTATGATGTATATTGTAAATATGATGTATGGTCACGGGCCAAGCGATATAATATGTAAATGATGTACATTGAAAATAAAAAAATTAAATACCCCAATGGATGCAGATGGACACAGACAATGTCATGGGCACTATGTTTCCATAAGAGAGGGGGGATAAATTGTGGTCTAAGGGGAAATTCCATATGCCCAATAAACCCAAGCCACCTTTCTAAATTATGTTTGTAAATAACCTTCTATTTTTCCCTTTTTGATTATTTAAAAACCCAATCATTGAATTCATGTAAGAGGTTTGGAGGCAAATTCATCTCACCTAGTTATTTAAACCATGGGCCTGATTACAATCAACTTTGGGAAATGTGAGATTCAACATGCATGGGATAAAAGGAAATTGACATAGGGAGAGAGAGGGTGGTTTTAACAGATGGGTAGAAGGGATGAAAAGAGAGTGTTGGGAAGAGAGGGTAGCCATAATGGGTATTGAGAATAACTTGTTGGAGCCGATAAATGGATGAATAAGTAGGTTGTTAGGGATGTAAGTGAGATTTTTGTGGAGGAAATCACCCAAGAGCAAATGATTTTTTTGTTGTGATTTTTCCTATTACAACTAGAATTCTTGGAGTCCCAGTAGAGATATTTCATGGCCAACCTATGCTAGAGCCATTGAGGTAAGTGGGATAGTCTAAGGGATTGCATGGTAGAGAAGGGGATCCCATTCCTTAGGTTGTGCATGTTGAGGGGAAAGAGAGCTAGTTGATTGGAATTGTTGTAAGATTTAGTTTATTGGGTATTGGGGTGTGAGTGGAAAATATCCAACCATAGGAATAATCCTTTCTCGTGGATTCATAGCCCCAACTATGAAGCGACCTGCTATTAAGAGAACTGGAGAAGTAGAGTCTATGGTTTGGTGGAACATCCATCGGTTGTAGTTGATTGTGTGATTTATTACAAAGATAAGTGTTTTTCTCACTATCTATATTTATAGTTTCAATGTTATGGTTTTTCTGTTTCATTTTTCTCTGTGTTTTGAGTGTTTTAATGTTGTCGAGCATGCTTAAATGGTTGCATTTGCATTTTTAATTTTTCTCCTAGTTGCATGAGAATTTTTGGCATGTAGTTTAATTTTTATCAGAGTGTTTCATTAGGTTTATTAGTGGGTATGTTATAGAATGGTATCAAAGCCATGGTTGCAACACGAGGCCTGCATGGGTCTACTGTGAAACAATAGAGTTTTTTTATGTGTTAATTGAGGTCAAACCCATAAATTTGGGTTTTTGTACAAGGATTATATAATGCAAAGGTTGATTTTTCCATTAAGTGGCCAAACTCATCTCAAAGGGTCAAGCCGATGAGTCTGTGACAGTTGTGAACTCGAAAAACTAGAAAAATGACTAAGGAAAACTAGTAAAATTATGTGATATAGTGTGTATCACATGAAAATTTTATTGTTGCAATATAGTGTGTATCACATGGAAAATTTTTCCATGCGATAGAATGTTTATTTCCATAAACATAAGACTTTGAGACTTAAGAAAGTTTGAGAAACAATTGGGAAAATTTCAAGTATCGTAAAAAAATATTTTCTTATGGTGTGATTTATTGCACCAAGATTTATTTTTGGTGCAATGAACTCAATGAAAAGACAATTTTTAGATGCGATAAAGGAAGAATAAAATATGATGGAATACTTAGAGATTTTGGGGAAAGATTTGAGAACTTCAGTGTATCACAAGAAAAGTTTTTCTTGCAGTGCAATGTATCGCACCAAGATATTTTTCTAGTGTGATACACCTCGAAAATAATTGGATGTGATAAAGGAAAATGTCTCTTTGTTACAAAGAAATAAATTTTATCATGATGCAATATCACAAGAATATATTTTTGGAAGATATGATGTGTCACATCAATTTTTTTTTCCATGCGACACATTGCAATTTTTTGTTTTTGATGTTGCGATAAGTAATGGAACACTCTTGAGTAGTGGCCTTAAAAGACTTGAATAATTTTTAGAAAATGAAAAGACTTGTGATGCAGAGGAAAATATGGGTGAAACAATGTATCACACCAAGATAATTTTCTAGTGTGATACACCATGTGAAAGAAAAGTTTGTGGTGCAATAAGAGAAGGAAGAACAATTCCCTTTGTCACTAGAAAATATTTTCTAGCCACGTAATACATCACACAAATAAAATATTTGCATACGACAAATAAAAGAGACCACCTAAGAAAAAAATTATTGTGCGACAAAGAAGGATGACAAGAAATAAAGAGAAAAAAAACTCTAAGTATGAGAGTGTTGCAAGAAATTACTTTCTTGCAGTGCGATACACTACACAAAAATATAATTTTTGGGTGTGATACGTCGCAAAAGAAAATTTTTCAAAGTGAGATAAGGTGTTTCTCACAAGGAAAATAAAGGGGTTTGATACACCTAGTGTCGCAAAAGAAAAAAATTCCCATGCAACACCTCACAGAAGAGAAGAAAGAAAGGAAAAGATAGGAAGAAGAGAAGAGAAGAGAAGAAAAGAAAAGAAAAAGGAGAAAAACTCAAAATCGAAAGAAATTTAAAGGGTGTGTCCATAGTGAGGAGGCCTACAAAAGTGTTAGGAAGGGTCACTGGCTAATTCTGCTCCAGATTTCCAAAAAATGCAAATTAGATGTTTTTGAAGAACACGGAGGCACTCTTTGAGAGAGGCTATGATGTTGATGAAATTTTTACAATGAGGCCAAAAAGTAGACACATAGATAATCAATTGGGATTTTAGCCAAATTCCAAAGAATTTGGAGTGGAGGTGTTAAGACAGGGAAAAATCCACTATTCTAGGCCACTTTTTAGGGATTTTTGAGATCTTCAGAGGAGGAAAAGGGACCCTAGATCACAAATCTAGGAAAAAATATTTACTCAACAAAATACCTCCTCAATGACAACTTTGTATTACTAAATTTTTCCTAGTTTTGCTCTATTTTAGACGTAGTGGTTATCACTTAAAATCCTAAGTTTGGAGGAAACATAAAAACACAAAAGTTGAAAAATATAGATTGATATAGAATTGAAGGGAGAATTAGAATACCAATCATAATGTTTTTGTGTACTCACAATCAAGAATACTTTTAACTCAAAAACCTAGAATGAGGATCAAGTACAATCATGAGAAAGTTAATGCAGAGGAGATTGCATTGGAAGGATTAGAGTATTGATTAGTGTATCAGTGTTCTTCATAAACTAAAATAAAGAAATGACTATAGTCTAATTGAAGAGAATTTTTACAATATGTTTAATTTCTAACAATAATTGTTGCATGCACATTTCTGCAGAATTAGGGGTACATAAAGAATAGATCAGTTCTAGAAATGAGGACTAGAGATATGGAGGATTCCCAAGGATCTTACGGCCATGAGGATGAAATCATACAGTTGCATACCAACCTAGGAAATGCAGAAACCAAGTCCAATGGACATAGACGTAGGGTGAAACCTATAGATATTGTTAATACAATGAAGAGCTTGCAAAGTGATCTGAAAAGATACAGATAAGATAATGAATGGTTGATAAGATATTAGGAGAAACATAATCATATTAATATCTAACTACTACAGAGTCTGAATAACTTGCAAAGACAAATCAATAAATATTTTGGCACAAAACATGTAGCTAGTGCAATACATGCAATAAAATTTAGATCTCATGATAGGAGGTATGATCATAGGGGATCTAGGAAATCACTGAAAGGACTAGAGATATGGAGGATTCCCAAGGATCTTACGGCCATGAGGATGACATATCAACCTAGGAAATGCAGAAACCAAGTCCAATGGACACAGACGTAGGGTGAAACCTATAGATATGGTTAATACAATGAAGAACTTGCAAAGTGATCCGAAAAGATACAGATAAGATAATGAATGGTTGATAAGATATTAGGAGAAACATAATCATATTAATATCTAACTACTACAGAGTCTGAATAACTTGCAAAGACAAATCATTAAATATTTTGGCACAAAACATGTAGCTAGTGCAATACATGCAATAAAATTCAGATCTCATGATAGGAGGTATGATCATAGGGGATCTAGGAAATCACTGAAGTGCTAGTAGACATCATAATTCATCCAAACATTCAACCATAAGAGAACACACATTTTTAGGATTAGAGAGAAACCTAAGTGTGTCCCTTTTCAGACATCATAGGAGGAGGCCTAAGTTGGATATTTTGCAAGGAGAGCTCATGAAGCTCAAGCCACAACCACTTGATGGAGATGATAGGAAGGGTGAATACACTGAAGCCTAGTTTTTGGGAATGATAAAATATTTTCAGTTGCATAATTGTTGATCAAACTTGGAAGCAAGGATTTCCATATATCATCTTTAGGGGAAAGCCTCCATGTGGTGGGACCAACTAAAGAAGGTCAAACATATTGATGACAATAAAATTTCTTGGAATTACTTCAAGAATTAATTTTAGTAGCAGTACTTGTAAAAACACTATTGTGACAATAACATGCAAGAATTATTTGAGCTCAAGCTAGGATGCATGACCATGCAAGAATATGTGAATAAATTCTTGGAGTTGTTGAGGTATGTGGATTTAATTAGGAATGAAAAGATTAAAATTTAGAGGTTTTTGAGTGGTATGCTAACATTCTATAAGGATAAATTTTAGTTTGATGAGCCCAGTAATTTGGAGGAACCCATAAGGAAAGAAAAATATTTGTATGGAAAAAATAAGGGAAGACTAGCAAGATGGATTAGAGGAAGAAATAATTTAAGCCACCTTTCTTTAGGAACAACTCTAAAGCATATCAATAAGGGAAACCAACACAAAATGAACCTAAGATGACAGATTCCTTGGGGAAGATTCCAAAACAACAACCTATAAAGTGTCGGGGATGTGAGGGAGACCATATGTATAAATATTGTCCTCACAAGGGAGAGAGGATGAGGACTATTCAAAACATCTAGAAGGAGGATACAGTGGAAGACATGGGCATGAGCATGCCAAGGATTTATGCATGTTTGGACAGTAGACAAGAAAACTATCAATTCCACATGATTGAAGTGGAAGGTAAGATTGATAATCATCCCACAACTATTTTGATTGATTATGGAGCTAGCCATAGATATATAGATCCTAATGTAGTCGAAAGATTTAAATTGAAGAGATGTAATCATGAAAAGTATTGGATGGTTTAGCTAGCCACTGAGACCAAGAGAAAATTCAATGAGATTGTTAGGGATTTGTCAGTGAACATGGATGGATTTAGCACTAAGGCAGATTTGGACACCATACCACTTGGGTCATATGATTGTTTAATTAGCATGGATTGGTTGGAAAATCATCAAGTTATCCTAGACTACTGCAACACGGATTTTACATGCATTGACGAGGGAGGGAATTTAAGGAAAGTTCAAGGTATTCTGAGACCTATATCCATTGGAGAGATTTCATCATTATAGCCAAAAATAAGTTTTAGAAAAAGGTGTCAAATATATGCAACACATATGGAAGATCCAACAAAGGATAATGAGCCAAATTTCAAAGATTATCTATTCTTAAAGGAGTATGAAGATGTGTTTGGGGAATTTCTAGGATTGCAACCAAAGAGGGACATTGATTTCTCTATTTACTTGATGCCTGGAGCTAGCCCAGTTTCCATGAATCCCTACATAATGAACACACCAAAGATGAAATAATTGTAGATGCAACTAGAAAAATTGTTTAATAAGAGGTACATATGCCTGAGTGTTTCACCTTGGGGTGCCCTAACACTTTCTGTGAAGAAAAATGATGGGACTCTAAGGTTGTGTATTGACTTTAGACAATTGAATAAGGTTATGGTAAAGAACAGGTACCCTCTACCATTGATCGATGATCTTTTTTATTAACTTAAATGAGTAAGTATATTTTAATCCAAGATTGACCTAAGGTTAGGTTATCATCATGTGAGAATCTGAGGAGAACATACTAGCAAGACAACCTTCTAGACAAGGTATGGACATTATGAGTTTGTAGTAGTGCCATTTGGGTTGACAAATGCGCCCGCTACCTTTATGTGTCTAATGAATGGAATGTTCAAGGATTACCTAGACAAATTTTTTATTGTCTTCTTGGATGATATTCTTATCTACTCCAAGACAAAGGAGGAGTATGAGCGTCATTTGAGGATGGTGCTACAGGTGTTGAGAGAGCACCAATTGTGCATCAAGTTGATAAAGTGCACTTTCTTTAAGAGGAAAATCCACTATTTGGGCCACATTATAAAAAAAGAGGGCATAACAAGGAACCCAGAAAAGATTAAGGCAATCAAACAATGGAAAAAACTAAAGAACATTTTAGAGGTAAGATATTTTATGGGGTTGCATGGTTACTACATGAGATTCATTGAAGGTTTCTCCAATATTGCACATTCAATTACTTCATTACAAAAGGAAGGAGTAAATTTTCAATGGATTGAAAAGTGTGAAGAGAATTTTCATCACTTGAAGGCATTATCAACCAATGCACTTGTTTTAAAAAATATTGATCCAAATAAGGAATTTGTGGTGTGCATTGATGCATGCAAGGAAAGGTTGGGTGGAGACCTTAACCAGAACGAACATGTCATATGTTATGAGTCAAGGAAATTCAAAGAACATGAAATAAATTATGCTACCCATGACTTAGAGCTTGCAACTATTGTTCATGCATTGAGAATGTGGAGGCATTATCTCATGGGAGGAAAATTTGAGTTGAGGATAGACCATAGTGGTCTGAAACATTTGTTTGAGAAACAAACACTAAATTCTAGGAAAACTAGATGGCTAAATTTTTAGTGAATATGACTTTGACATCAAGCACATCAAGGGCAAGGCGAATAAAGTGGCCAATACACTCAGTACGAGGGTGCATGAAATGCATGCTACAACCATTAGTATGTATAGTTCAGATTTAAAAAGAAGAATTTTGGAAGCTCTAACATCAAATCAACATTATATGCAAGTTAAAGAAGGCTTACAACAAGAAAATATACAACTAAAGTTTGGAGACTATATGTTGGAAGATGATGAGATCCTCTTGTACATGAAATTTTTTTTTGTTCCTAATTCTCCAGAGTTGAGAAATCTAGAGTTGAAAAAAATGAACAATGTGAAATGTTGGACATCTAGAGTACCATAAGACAATTGCAACTATGCGAGGTTAGTATTTTTGTCCTGCAATGAAGAAAGAAGTGGTGGATTATATCCATATGCATGGAATGTCATAAGGTAAAGGATGAGCACAAACATCTATCCATATTTCTACATCCATTAGCCATTCCTGAATGGAAATGAGAAGTAGTGACTATAGATTTCATCATCAAACTACCTAGGACAACAAGACAACATGATTCCATCATGGTAGTGGTAGACAAGCTTACAAATGATGCACATTTTATTCTAGTCAAGATGAATCATAAGGAAACCGAAATTATAGAGATTTATATGAAATAAATTTCCAGGATACATGGTGTGCCTAAGGAAATAGTGTGAGATAGAGATCCCAAGTTCACTTCCAATTTTTGGAAGGGGTTGTTTAAAGGATTTGGGACAAATTTGAATTTCAACATAGCATATCATCCAAAATTGGATGGGAAAATAGAGAGGGTCAGCGAAATAATCAAAGATATTCTTAGAATGTATGTCATGGACAAGCCTTCCAAGTGAGAAGACTATCTTCATTTGGTTGAGTTTGATTACAACAATGGGTATCAAACATTGTTGAAGTTGAGCCCATTTGAAACCTTGATTGTAAGAAAATGTGACACGCCAATGAGACGGTATAACCTGGTAGATAAAGTTGTTATTAGGCCAAAATTTCTGAGGGAAATGGAAGAGTAAATGGTAAAGATTAGGTAGAATTTAAAGATTGCATGGGATAGGAAAAAGAGCTATGTCGAGGGAGGAAAATTTGAGTTGAGGATAGACCATAGTGGTCTGAAACATTTTTTTGAGAAACAAACACTAAATTCTAGGAAAACTAGATGGTTGGAATTTCTTAGTGAATATGACTTTGACATCAAGCACATCAAGGGCAAGGCGAATAAAGTGGCCAATACACTCAATACGAGGGTGCATGAAATGCATGCTACAACCATTAGTATGTATAGTTCAGATTTAAAAAGAAGAATTTTGGAAGATCTAACATCAAATCAACATTATATGCAAGTTAAAGAAGGCTTACAACAAGAAAATATCCAACTAAAGTTTGGATACTATATGCTGGAAGATGATGAGATCCTCTTGTACATGAAATTTTTTTATGTTCCTAATTCTTCAGAGTTGAGAAATTTAGTGTTGAAAAAAATGAACAATGTGACATGTTGGACATCTAGAGTACCATAAGACAACTGTAACTATGAGAGGTTAGTATTTTTTTCTTGCAATGAAGAAAGAAGTGGTGGATTATATATCCATATGCATGGAATGTCATAAGGTAAAGGATGAGCACAAACATCTATCCATATTTATACATCCATTAGCCATTCCTGAATGGAAATGAGAAGTAGTTACTATAGATTTCATCATCAAACTACCTAGGACAACAAGACAACATGATTCCATCATGGTAGTGGTAGACAAGATTACAAATGATGCACATTTTATTCTAGTCAAGATGACTCATAAGGAAACTGACATTATAGAGATTTATATGAAATAAATTTCTAGGATACATGGTGTGCCTAAGGAAATAGTGTGAGATAGAGATCCCAAGTCCACTTCCAATTTTTGGAAGGGGTTGTTTAAAGGATTTGGGACAAATTTGAATTTCAACATAGCATATCATCCAAAATTGGATGGGAAAATAGAGAGGGTCGGTGAAATAATCGAAGATATTCTTAGAATGTGTGTCATGGACAAGCCTTCCAAGTGGGAAGACAATCTTCATTTGGTTGAGTTTGAAACCTTGAATGGAAGAAAATGTAACATGCCAATGAGTCGGGATAACCCAGTAGATATAGTTGTTATTGGGCCAAAATTTATGAGGGAAATGGAAGAGTAAATGGTAAAGATTAGGTAGAATTTAAAGATTACACGGGATAGGAAAAAGAGCTATGTCGACACGGGTAAAAAAATAGTGAATTCAAAGTGGGGAAGGATGTGTTTTTAAAAGTAAAGGATAAAAGGAGCTTGCTAGGATTGAGAATTTTCCCAAAGTTTGTGGTGAGATACCGTGGGTTGTTTGAAGTTATAGAGAGGATATGTGTAGTTGCATACATGCTTGCATTTCCTGCATCCATGAGAATTCATAATGTGTTTCATGTGTCTTTATTGAAGAAGTATGTTCCTAATCATAACCACATGATTGATTGGATTGTGATCCAGGTGGAGCATGAAGGGGAATTCCAAGTGGATCTAGTGCGCATCTTGGATAAAAAAGTAAAAGTTCTTACAAATTGAGTGATCGAGCTAGTAAAGGTCCAGTGGACCAACTACGGTCCTGAAGATGCCAGATGGGAGAACGAGGAGGGAATGAAGGAGGAGTACCCATATATTTTTGCAAATTTTTAAGAAATTTGAATATACATTTGTATATAAATGTACATTTGTACATAAGTGTACAAAGAATTCATTTTGGTAGTTGGAGTTCCTAGAGCCACAATTTTGAGACTTCATGTCCGACCTCTGTTGGAGTCCTGGAAGTGAAGTGGGACATCCTAAGGGACTATGGTGCAGAGAAGGGCGTACATTTCCTTGGGTTGTGCAGGTTGAGGGGAATGCAAATTGTTGGTTGGAATTGTTGTAGGAGTTGTTAAACTACAAAGTTATCAAGTACTGTGATGTGAAAATTTTGTATATATGCATATGTACATTGGTATGGTAATGTGCATTGAGGATGGTGAAAAATGAAGGGGGAAGAGAAAGTAACACCCTAGTTTCAAATCCTCAGATTAGCGATGTATATTGTAAATACGATGTATGGCCACAGGCCAAGTGATGTAATATGTAAATGATTTACATTGAAAATAATAAAATGAAATACACCATCAGTCATAGAAAGACGTAGACAGAGTCAAGGGGGCTATGTTTCCACAAGAGAGGGGGGATAAAATGGGGTCCAAGGGGAAATTCCACATTCTTAATAAACCCAAGTCACCTTTCTAAATTATTTTTGTAATGAGCCTTCTATATTTCCCTTTTTTATTATTTCAAAACCCAATCATTGAATTCATGTAAGAGGTTTGGTGGAAAAATCACCTCACCTAGTTATTAAAATCATGGGCCCGAGTACAATCAACTTTGGGCAATGTGAGAGTCAGCATGCATGGGAGAAAAGGAAATCTGAATAGGGAGAGAGGGCGACTTTTACAGTTGGGTTGAAGGGAGGAAAATAGAGTGTTTGGTGTTGGGAAGAGAGGGTAGCCATAATGAGCATTAAGGATAGAATTTTGGAGCTGGTAAATGCATGAAGAAGTGGGTTGTTAGGCCTGCAAGTGAGATTTATATGGAGGAAATCACCCAAGAGCAAGTGAGTTTTCTATTACAAATGGAATTCTTGGAGTCCCCAACATTGAGATTTCCTGTCCAACTTATGTTGGAGCCATGGAGGGAAATGGGATAGCCCGAGGACTGCATGGGAAAGAAAGGAATCCCATTCCTTGGGTTGTGCAGGTTGAGGGGAAAGAGAGCTAGTGGATTGGAATTGCTATATGAGTTATTTTGCTGGGTATTGTGTTGTGAGTGGATAGTATCCATCCATAGATGACATCCTTTCTTGTGGATTCATAGACCCAACTCGAGGGTGACTTGATGTTGGGAGAATTGGAGTGGATTCATAGACCCAACTCGAGGGTGACTTGATGTTGGGAGAATTGGAGCAACAAAGTCTATGGTTTGGTTGAACATCCATTTTATGTAGTCAGTTATGTGATTTCTTAGAAAGATAAGTGTTCTGCTCATTGTTTGTATTTACAGTTTCACTGTCATGGCTTTTTTACTGCATTTTGCTATGTGTTTGAGTGTTCTAATGCTACTGGGTATGCTTAAATGGTTGCATTTCTGTTTTTAAATTTTCTCCTAGCAGCATGAACATTTTTGGCATGTTACACACATGTAGTTTAATTGGTATCATAGTATTTCATGTAGTTTAATTGGTATCAGAGTATTTCATGTGTCGGATGCATCCTTGATTTGTGCAATTGATTAATACGTCTATCAATATACCCAACAAATAACTTGCAATCAATTTATATGTTGATTACACACTTTATCCTTGTTTTGATAGGCTATGTGGTTGTTTCTTTAAATTGATGACTTTACTATTATCATAACATCATCGTAAATATTCATTATAATAGAAACAACAGAAAATCACCATGACATCTAAAGACTAGTGTGAAGCCCAAGACTACAAATTCAATAACCATAAAACTTCTTGTCATTAAAAAAAATAGTCAAAAGATAATGTAATGCAAAAGTTGATTTTGTATTCAATTTTCTTATACTTCCAATTGAGACCATTGCTAAGTAAGCATGGGTTTCCAAAACAACTAAGAAGAGAGTAACATAAAAGTTTCTTCCATCATCTATCTTTATAATAGTTTGTGAGATTTTATCTTTCTCAGTCATGAAAGTTGATAAGAGTAATTATGTTAGAACCAATTGTAATCTTCACAATCCACACCAATTGGATTGCCCCTTCCTCTTTACTAATTGGTTATAAAAGGACACATTTTCTCACTAACATGTATTATATGCTAATCATTGTATAAACAATGTCAATGGACTTTGATGTCACATAGAGAGACCATCAACTAGAAAAATACATCATATTAAAAAACAACTATAACCCATGGAGACTCACATATCACATAGTACACATGGAGACTCACATAGTACGCATGTTTAAATAGTTAAACAACTAACCCATGGAGACTCACATATAACACAGTATACCTGTTTAAATCATTCTAAATAGTTAACAGAGTGAAGAATAAAATTCTAAATATTATATAAATTAATAATAAAATACTAAATATTATATAAATTACAAAATATATTTTAAAGTCACAGCATACCATTTGTGCCCATTATTTAAAAAGCTTATGAAGAGATGAGGTTACTTAGACATGACAAACGTGCCCTCGACTCGATGATGCTTTAAGCACACTCCATTCTGGCCGTAACTTTCGAGGTTTGCACATCCCAATTTCACGCTTCCGCTGCCTTAAGATTTCGCCGACCACTTTTAGTTTTTAAGACCTGAATAGCTCTCAGGGTAGACTCATCTTCCAATACCAACACAGCGACAAGATTGCCGATTTTGCAATTCGGCATGTCGATGCTACCGTTACCAGGAAAAGCGATTGTCATTTGTCTCTGTTTCTGGCTACATTTTTCTCTTCTGAGCACCTGCCTTCCACCTCGGCCGCCGGTTACCTGCAACAATTCTGACTCCTCCTGCACAATTTCGAATGCCTATGGCACCTGGCCAGACAGAATCCCCTGCAAAGCCTCCATGGTAGTATATCCTTCTACAGAGGACGAGCTTTTACATGTGGTGGCCGACAGCGCGAGGAAGAAACTGAAGATGAAGGTGGTCACCGGCTTTTCGCACACAATTCCCAAGTTAGCCTGCCCCGGATCCGGAGATGGTGCTGGGATTCTGATCAGTACCCAAAAATACAAGACTGAGATCACGGTGGACAAGGCTGCCATGACCGTCACTGCAGACAGCGGTGTCGGGCTGAGAGACCTCCTCGACGCGGTGGCTGCGTCGGGTTTGGCTCTGCTGGCGGCGCCCTATTGGGACGGCCTTAGCTTGGGCGGGCTTTTGAGCACGGGCTCACACGGGAGCTCTCTCTGGCGCAGGGGAGGAGCCGTGCACGATTATGTAGTATCGATGCGTTTAGTCGTTCCGGCCTCCCGGCAGGAAGGATATGCCAAGCTCATTACGCTCAGACAAGGAGATCCAGATCTCAATGCAGCCAAGGTCTCTCTCGGAGTCTTGGGAGTCATATCAAAGGTAAGCTCTGAAATCGAGTGTCTTGAAAGAAAGAAAGAAAAAAAACAATTTTAACGTTTACGAGGTTAATAATAGTCAGAAAACAATTTTAATGTTTACGAGGCTAATAATAGTCTGTCAGAAAACAATTTTAAGTTTATGAGGTTAATAATAGTCTATAGTACAGATCGCCTTACAAACTGATTTCTGCAGTTCAGTCCTTTTCTTGTTTAACTTGATGATGAGATCCTCCAATTTCTTTACGAGGTTAATAATAGTCTATAGGACAGATCGCCTTACAAACTGATTTCTGCAGTTCAGTCCTTTACTTGTTTAACTTGATGATGAGATCCTCCAATTTCTTCACTGTCTCTTCGTTGAATAAGTTATTTCAAGAGCTAGTTGTCAAGATACTTATATAGTTGTCCCTACTGTCTTTGAAGGCTTCACACCCTAGAATGAAATGTTTTTCTGTTTCCACTTTTAGAGAAGTGCAGATCACACACACCCTTTCTGAGCTAGTTGTCAAGATACTTATATAGTTGTCCCTACTGTCTTTGAAGGCTTCACACTCTAGAATGAAATGTTTTTCTGTTTCCACTTTTAGAGAGATGCAGAACACATACACCCTTTCTTCCCAAGCTTCTTTTGGTCTTTTCCAAAGCCTAGTTTCACAAAGGAATTAATAAGAATTGGTTCTTAATTGGACAATAAACATTTTGACTCTCCAAGATATATTGATCCCTATATACGCTTTTTGATGATGATTATATGTGAGGTTAAACTCTTCAATATAATACTCTTTATTTGATGATGATTATATGTGAGATTAAACTCTTCAATATAATACTCTTTGTTTCTCCTCGACCCTTTATCCCATATTCTATTGTATAACCTGATAAGGTAGATTAATGGATTCAAAATATATACAGGTGACATTGGTCTTGGAGCCTCAATTCAAACGCAACATAACCAATGTGGTGAAGGACGATGCCGATCTGGAAGATGAGATCCTGCCTTTTGCAGCAGCTCATGAATTCGGAGACCTGACATGGTATTCATCGCAGCGAAAAGTCGTTTACAGAATGGACGACCGGGTCCCGGTTACCGCCCCAGGGAATGGCCTCAACGATTTCATCGGCTTTCAGTCTACTGCTATGGCCGTCATCGCTGGCATCAGAGCTACAGGTTGTAATCTCGATCCTCCTCGTCTTCAATTCCATTAGCTTTTCAATCCTTGGCTGAACGCAATTATCTGATTTACAGAAAGTAGTCTGGAAGCATCAAGGAATGCGAAAGGAAAATGCATGCTGGCCAGAGGCATCGTGGCTTCCAAGCTCGCTTTGGCCAATGGATTGAAGAACAATGA
>CBVK0104058965.1:0-14700 GCA_900067695.1 Picea abies
CTGCCTCACTACCCTTGCCTCCCTCCACCCAACCTTCCCCTTCACCTCCCCCCCATCATCCTAGATCCTCCCAAATACAATCTGCATTCCAAATCCAAAATTCCTCCCTCGCTGCCGCTAGGAATTGAAGGGGTATTGGTCAACTTCCTGAGCAGGACTAGAAGCCCCCTCAACGAGGCATAAAATCCTACCTCTCCATTTCTCAGAAGCAAGAAAATTATGAAGTTCACATATGAAATAAACAATCTCTCTTAGGGGCCCTCAGAGCATTTTCCCCGATGACCCCTCTAAAATGATCATCCTCTCACTCAATTCCAAGGGCTTGTCCAACCCCTCAAAAAAATTGGCCATAAAAAGGTTAGTGGACCTGCACCAACCCTTTGTATTATTACTTCAAGAGACTATGTTGGAAGGAGAAAAATCGCTCTCATCCCTCTCATCCACTTTTCTAGGATGAGATTTTTCTTTGGTGGATGTTATTGGTTTCTTGGGAGGCCTTATCATAGAATGGAAGATGAACACTCTCAAATTAGTCAACTCCTGGGCCCAAAGATCTATCTGTGGGGTTGTACTCCTCTCTTCAAAACTTGACTTGGAGTTGCTTATAGCAAATAACTATGGTCCATATTCGGGTGAGCGGGAGTAGTTATGGTCCAAGACTCCTCTCTCCCCAACTTTAAATCAAGGGCATAAAATAATAGGGGGTGAACTAAACTATTAGTGTTTGTGTCTCCAAACATGTATTTCCATAAGTATGCCTATTTATGGAAAATGTCATTAAAAGTATCTTTTGCTATTTATAGAGTCACTTTAAATAGTTTTAATTAAAGTGACGTTTTTTATTAAAAGAGATTTAATTAGTAAAAGTTATTTTAAGTACTTAGTGAGTTAATCAAATGAGGACCATTGACCTCATGATTTAATCTTGAGCGTTGATGGGCCTAAGTCAAGATTAGAAAAAGACATAAAAGCAAAAGACAAGGAAATTGTTAATTTCTTCACAAAGATCATTCATAGAAAGGATGAAGTGAAGAGAAAATCATTAATTTTGATTTTCAAACCAACGAGAAGTAATTCAGCAGGAAGAAATCAGCAAGCGAAGAAGAGGAATTCATCCACAGAAGGGGCCATACCTTCCTTACTAACCAACCACACATGTGGAGGAAAAACAACCTAGAACTCAGTCACTCGTGAGATTAATTGCAATAGCTTAGCTGCATGATTACCTAGGAAAATTATAGAAGTTTGATACGTCACATGTGTAAACCATACAACCCACACGTGTGAGTCTATACGATTGTACGAACTATTCAGAACAGGTTGATTCAGTTGCAGGTCATACGATTTGGTTGAGGTTTGATCTTTTAGTTTTTCTCCCTTCAAAAAACTATGATTTTGCTGTAAATTTCTGGTGAGCCATTTTCCCTTGTGTGGGAGCTTCGGTAGGTTCAGATTCATTTAATGAAGAACTCATTTTTGTGGGGCATAATTAATTTTTTCTTCTGGGTTGTTTGCTTTTCTAGTTTTCCGCTACATGTAAGTAAAAATAATTCTATTTGTGTCTAGATATGATCTATTCTTCTAAGTTATGGTTTTCTTAGACATTTACATGGTATCAGAGCCATTCTATGAGAGAAAAGTAGCTATAGGAATCTAGTACAGAAGATTTGAATATCATCCATGTTAGTTGTTATTGTGAAGGTTGAGGATCGCTTGGATGGGGTTTCAAATTTTTTGCCTTGAAAGGAAAGGTTGATATTACTTCTTAAG
Source organism: Picea abies (assembly GCA_900067695.1). Classification (NCBI taxonomy): domain Eukaryota; kingdom Viridiplantae; phylum Streptophyta; class Pinopsida; order Pinales; family Pinaceae; genus Picea; species Picea abies. The sequence continues at coordinate 1,771 of CBVK0104058965.1, forward strand.
GAGCAATACCTATGGGATACAATGCATAGTGATCTCCTAGTTGTTGCAAAGGGAGTGCATCATGATCCAATACTGGAGAAGAAGGATATCGAAGCATAGAGAGTGATTCTTGAAGTTGTCAAGGATCACTTGATTTTGCATGTGCCATAGAAGACCAATGCTAAGGAAATGTATGACGCCCTAGTTTCACTTTTTTAAATTGCAAGATGATTCTCAAGAGAAAGCTCAGAGAATGCAAGATGAACAACTCAGATAATGTCACCAACTATCTTATGAGGATCACCCAGATCCATGACCAACTTACAGTTGTGGGAGACAATTTTGGATGCAGAGCTAGTAAATGTTGCTTTGAATGGTTTCACCAAGGATTGGAAGTCATTCATCATTGACATATGTTCCCAAGAGCACCTTCCCAACTGGGAAATAATTTGGGATGATTGCATTTAGTATGAGACTCACACACAGGTGAGTAAGTAGGGAGGAGGTTATGCAAATGAAAACTTGTCCTTGGTAAGTAAAACCAAGAAAGGCAAGGCCAAAGTTTTCAAGAAGGTTGGCAGTCAGAGAGAGGGTCAACAATCTAGGCAGAAGATCGATATGAGCAAGATCACATGCTATATCTTTCATAAGAATGGTCATTTCTCCTCTTAGTGTACACTGAGGAAGAAGAACAAAGGGAAGCCACAAACAGTTGCAACAGTAGCTAAGACACAATTGAGCGAGCTTGCATCCAAGTTCAAGAATGATTTTTCATTTGTGTCGTGAATTTCCACCAGTACCACTTCCAGAGGTACTTGGTACCTAAATAGTGGGGATTCCTACCATATGATAGAGGAGAGGGAGTTATTTAGCAGATTCATGAAGACTAACCAAAGTCTCCATGTAGAACTTGACAATGAGGCCAAGTATGTAGTGAAGGGACATGGAACTGTTCAGTTCCAGTCGAAGGGGGGTCATTTGATGCATAGGAGGTACTATATGTACCTAGCTTGAAGGACCTATTGTCCATATCAATCATGGAGGAAAAACGTTTTGAGGTTAACTTTTGGAGGGGGCATGTATTCATTCACCCAAAGGGAGATAGTTCAGACACAAATCTATAGATTGGCGTCCGAGATGGGAACCTCTATAGAATTAATGGCTAGCATATTTATGCATTGATGCACACGAGTGAGAGAATGTGCGATTTTTGGCACAGGAGGATGGGGCACCTCCATCACAAAGCTCTGCCATTACTGAGGAGGATGATTAATGGATGCAAGACTTCAGTTTGGATCAGCAGGGGGTGTGCAAAGGTTGTGCACTTGGAAAGAATGTCAAGGAAACCTTTCCGAGCAGTGGGACCAAATCCAAGGGCAGCTTGGGTCTTATTCACTCAGATGTTGGAGGGTCAATGTCAGTGACTTTAGTGAAGGGTGCATCCTATTATGTGACCTTCATTGATGATTTCTCCGGGAAGACATGGATCTACTTCATGAATACCAAGGATGAGGTCTTCAACCATTTTAGGGTGTTTAAAGCTTAGGTGGAGAACATGACAGGGAAGAATATCATGTTAGAATAAAAGAGATGTGCTCATTTTTCCATAGACAATATAACAATATTGTCACCCAACCACACACGTGTGGAGGAAAAACAACCTAGAACTCAGTCGCTCGTGAGATTAATTGCAGCAGCTTAGTTGCACGATTCCCTAGGCAAATTGCAGAAGTTTGATAGGTCGCATGTGTGAACCATACAACCCACATGTGCAAGTCTGTAAGATTGTATGAACTATTTAGAATAGGTCGATTCAGTTGCAGGTCATACGATTTGGTTGAGGTTTGATCTTTTAGTGTTTTCCCTTTAAAAAATTATGATTTTTCTGTAAATTTCTCATGAGCCATTTTCCCTTGTGTGGGAGCTTCAGTAGGTTCAAATTCATTTAATGAAGAACTGATTTTTGTGGGGCATAATTAATTTTTTCTTTTGGGTTGTTTTCTTTTCTAGTTTTCCGCTACATGTAAGTAAAAATAATTCTATTAGTGTCTAGATATGATCTATTCTTCTAAGTTATGGTTTTCTTAGACATTTACATGGTATCAGAGCCATGCTATGAGAGAAAAGAAGCTATAGGAATCTAGTACAAAAGAGTTGAATATCATCCATGTTAGTTGTTAGTGTGAAGGTTGAGGATCGCTTGGATGGGGTTTCAAATTTTTTGCCTTGAAAGGAAAGGTTGATATTACTTCTTAAGGAGCAATACCTATGGGATACAATGCATAGTGATCTCCTAGTGGTTGCAAAGGGAGTGCATCATGATCCAATATTGGAGAAGAAGGATATCGAAGCATAGAGAGTGATTCTTGAAGTTGTCAAGGATCACTTGATTCTGCATGTGTCATAGAAGACCAGTGCCAAGGAAATGTATGACGCCTTAGTTTCACTTTTTTAAAGTGATAACCTGAATCGCAAGATGATTCTCAGGAGAAAGCTCAGAGAATGCAAGATGAACAACTCAGATAATGTCACCAACTACCTTAGAGGATCACCCAGATCCATGACCAACTTGCAGTTGTGGGAGACAATTTTGGATGCAAAGCTAGTAAACGTTGCTTTGAAAGGTTTCACTAAGGATTGGAAGCCATTCATATGTTCCTGAGAGCACCTTCCCAACTGGGAAATACTTTGGGATGACTGCATTCAGTAGGAGACTTACACACAGGTGAGTAAGTAGGGAGGAGGTTATGCAAATGAAAACTTGGCCTTGGTAAGTAAAACCAAGAAAGGCAAGGCCAAAGTATTCAAGAAGGTTGGCAGTCAGAGAGAGGGTCAACAATATGGGCAGAAGATCGATATGAGCAAGATCAAATGCTATATATTTCATAAGAATGGTCATTTCTCCTCTTAGTTTACACTGAGGAAGAAGAACAAAGGGAAGCCACAGACAATTGCAGCAGTAGCTAAGACACAATTGAGCAAGCTTGCATCCAAGTTCGAGAATGATTTTTCATTTGTGTCATGACTTTCCACCAGTACCACTTCCAGAGGTACTTGGAACCTAGATAGTGGGGCTTCCTACCATATGATAGAGGAGAGGGAGTTATTTAACAGCTTCACAAAGACTGACCAAAGTCTCCATGTAGAACTTGGCAATGAGGCTAAGTATGCAGTGAAGGGACATGGAACTGGTCAGTTCCAGTTGGAGTAAGGGGGGTCATTTGATGCATAGGAGGTACTATATGTACCTGGCTTGAAGAACCTATTGTCCATATTATTCATGGAGGAAAAAAGTTTTGAGGTTAACTTTTGGAGGGGGCATGTATTCATTCACCCAAAGGGAGATAGTTCAGACACAACTCTACAGATTGGCATCCGAGATGGGAACCTCTATAGACTTAATGGCTAGAATATTTATGCATTCATGCACATGAGTGAGAGCATGTGCGATTTTTGGCACAGGAGGATGGGACACCTCCATCACAGAGCTCTACCATTACTGAGGAGGATGATCACTGGGATGCAAGACTTCGGTGTGGATCAGCAAGGGGTGTGCAAAGGTTGTGCACTTGGAAATAATGTCAAGGAAACCTTTCCGAGCAGCGAGACCAAATCCAAGGGCATCTTGGATCTTATTCACTCAGACTTTGGAGGGTTGATGTCAATGACTTCAGTGAAGGGTGCATCCTATTATGTGACCTTCATTGATGATTTCTCTGGGAAGACATGGATCTACTTCATGAATACCAACGATGAGGTCTTCAACCATTTCAGGGTGTTCAAAGCTCAGGTGGACAACATGACAGGGAAGAATATCATGTTAGAATAAAAGAGATGTGCTCATTTTTCCATAGACAATATAACAATATTGTCACCCAACCATAGGCACGCAACCACCCTCGAGCACCTTTAACCTTGACATATAGAATAATTCTGGAAGCAAACCCTAGAACCAATAGCCAACCAAAGTAGTGTACTTCTCCCAAAGCTAGTGTACAAAACAAAGAATCCAAACCATAATCAAGGCAGAAAGTCCAAACCATAACCAAAGACCAAAAATACCAGTTGCAGTAGTTGCAGCTGCACTCCTTCTCCAAACTTGCACACTGTTTCTAGTTTTCTGGGTGAGAGAGAGTGAACAAATGAGCCAAGATGTCCTCTATTTATACTAATATGTCCAGTGACTTTTCTGGCTGGGCCGACCTAACTTTTTGGTAATTATATTTTATGTTTATCTTTTTCCTGTGGAGCCGACTTCTCTTCCTAGATTATAATAGCTTAATATTATATATTCTTCTGCGTCGGCATGCCTTCTATGGTTGTCACACATTTGTTTAGGGTTTCTCTTACTTCTCGAAATATTCTAGTCTCATCAAATGTTACACATAGAGGTTAATACCTCCCACAACTACCATAATATCAACACTCCCTCCTAGCTAGGAAGGTATTAAAAGAAATGGTCTTGAGAAAACCAGACCATTCAATCGGTAGCATCATCATAGCCACCCATGCTATCTCATGATCACATAGATCAACCAACAAGAAACATCACCACTATCAGTATCATCTAATAGCATCAACTGCATCATCTCTCGAATCCATACTCCATCTGAGTAATCAAGCATGATGTTGAATAAGTCACTCACTCAATCAGAGTGATGTAAGGACCATTCTTCTAATCCATATATACATCCTAGAAGAATGACTATCCCAACAGATGTTGAAAGCCACGTCATGGGATACAGAAACCATTCCTACAAGAATGTCAATCTCAAACTATTTTCTAATCTGGTCATATGTACCATAAATATCCATGCCTTAGAAAATATCGGTCCTGTATCAACCACCCTAATCAGGACGTCATGTCCTTAGAGGGCATACTATTCAACCTGATCAGGCCAATAAATGTGCCTCAGGAGAATATTGGTCCTGAACCATTTTCTTAATTGGGCCACAACCTGTGCCTTAGGAAAAATACTAGTCCATGATACGTCAACAATCTGTCAACCTGGACCATTCTCCATAGGGAAAATGTCTGTCCACTAGCACACTGACTATCCATCTAGCTGGAAATCAAATAATATCATGCAACTGCTACAATGCAATCCAATAGAACACAATTGTGTCTATCCATAGTAGTACACAACTACTACCCAGTGGTAAACAACCACTCCTAGTAGCACACAACTACTAACCAGTGACACATAGTAACTACCAGTGGAGCACATAAACCATCGTAGCATACAACTATTGTCCATAGACATACAGTCTCCACAACAATCATATCATCCGATATCAACCTACATAAACAATATCATGATACAAACTGAGTCATCAAGGCCATTCCTCCACTCACATCTCTAAGATCTGGAAGAGCAACTGCCCTCAGAAAGTAAAAACATCAGCCATGGTCTATCTGGACTATTCTTCCCAAGCATAGAAGAATAACTATCCTTGATTTCTGAACCTGGACCATTCACCTATTTGGGCCATTCCTTCGGCACTAATCACAGTGCAACTTGGAGAGAATGAGTGTTCCCTAGGGAATGTCTGTCCCTGATTGTTGAACCTGGACCATTCCTCTGGCACTAATCACAGTGTAACCTGGATAAAATGATTCTTCCCTAGGGAATGACTATCCGGACCATTTCCTATGGAAATGACTGTTCTACACCAACCTCCTATAATAGACTATTCTTCGAAACTGCTCACAGTTGTGAACTTTGAAAAAATGACTACTCAGAGAGGTGGACCATTCTGCTTGACCACTACTCAGAGTGAATGCCAAGAATAATGACTATCCTAGACCATTCCCCCACACTAGCCACAAGGGGAATCGTTGTCTATGGTACATCGAAAATCTATCGGACCATTTTCATTACGAAAATGATTGTCCGATCTAGACCATTTTTCGAACTGGAAAATGCATGGCTGATTTGGACCATTTTTCAAACTGGAAAATTCTTGTCCATCAGAAATCTTGGGTCACTTTATGGACTGGAAGGTGATTCCCAACCTAGACCATTTTCCAAACTGAAAAATGACTACCCATAAATCAATAACAGATTAGTGCTCCCTCCCAACCTGGGAGTAATATCTTCATTTTCCAATAAGGAAGTCATCTCCACGAGTACCAACTTGTCCCTTAAGTATGCAAAGTTTTCATCTTGGAAAAAAGATTTAAAAAAATATCTGCTATCTGCTCATCTGTGGAGATATACTAGAGAACCACTTCTCCGCTCTGGACTCTTCTTGATCTCAATGTGCTTCGACCTGTCATGGAACATTGGGTTCTCTGAAAGCTTCACATAGCTATGATTATGACAATATATCACGATCGAATCCAACACCTGATCAAACAATCTAGAAACCAGCTTGCAGAGCCACATTGCTTCCATACAAGCATCACAAGCTTCAATATACTGTACTTCTACAATGCTGAGTGCAAAAGAATTATGTTTCTTGCTAGCCCATGACATCGTGGCAAAGCTCTTGAACTAAAACATATCCATGAGGCACTTCTTCTGTCATCTACACTCCCTTCCCAATCTGAATTGATAAATCCATGAAACTATATATCATAACTCAAATGTCCCAAAAGGGGATTTGGTCATTTACAATGTTCGACATGATCAATCCACAAAAGGGGATTGATCTAATGAATAATACAACAATAATAAAATAGAATACTCTTTGCAGTTACAATATTTCAACAAGAAGGTCTTCTTCCATCTGCATAGATGGGTTTATTTATGGTATACCTCAAAACCTTGAGGTTTCTCTACATATGCTTCTTCTTCAATTACTCTGTTGAGAAGAACAATTTTTACATCCAACTAATGTAAACTCCAACCCATGGATACTGCAAGAAATATAATGGCTCAGGTAGAGGTATGTCTGGTTATTGGAACAAGGATGTCATCATAGTCTTCTCCCTCCTTCTGGGAGAACCTTCTAACCCTGAGTCTCGCCTTGTATCTATCAATGCTTCCATTTATAAGTCTTTTTCACAATTTATAAGTCTTTTTCACAATTTTTCACATACATTGGTCTTCATCACAACTTCCTTCCATTCCTTTTGCTTGAGTGCTTCTAGTGGGTTCAAACCATGTTGGTAGTCTTATGATTCTCGGCATAATACATGGTTCAGTTGGTTGTTCTAGAATTTATTTCTTTCTTGGAATATTCATGTTCTTCAACTTTGAGGTTCATAGAGTCTTCTATAGATTCCTCGCCCTTCCTTCTTGAAGATTCCAACTTCTTCCTTTCATCATAGAAATGTAGATGGACAACCAAGGATACTCAAATATTCTTTTCAAATGGTTGCTACTTCCAATGAAGAACATGGATAGATACTTCACAGTCTTCATGGATTCTTCTTAGATGGATCATATCATTGGGGATTAGATCCCTCCTAATCCCAAATTCATTATTGAATGAGAAATATGCATGCTATTCTTTTGGAATTATGTGATCATCTCCCTACATCTGAGAGAGTTCATGCTTCCATCTGCTGCAACTCTCTTTTCTTTCTGCAAAGTGTCACAAGCCTGTTCTGGTTTCCTTTTGATTACTGACTTCCTCTTAGTCTGACTCCTCTAAGTCTCTTTAAGTTTTTTTCTATATGCTCCGATTGTTGTCCATCTGGCAGTTATATCATCCTTATAAACTTCTTCTATAACAAAATTCTCAAAGATTGTTCATCAAACATATTTCACAAGGGTACCTGCCTAGAACAAGAACAACAAGAGCAAACAAAAAAATATCTCTCTAGAGGATATGTTAGTTTATCTTGCAAACAAGTACAATAAGAATCTATATCAATGGTATTCATATGCAGTCAGGTATTCATTGCACCTAGAAATAATAGAACCTTTTAAACATTGTTTTCATGATTTGTAATGTGGCAACTATCACCCTTGATATAATCAAATTTGAATCTTAACAATTTGATCAAACCTGGAACCTAAAGCCTCGATTGCTATGGAAGGTGTGCTTGTTCTCTTGAATGCACTGAATCAAAGATTAAAGCTTGGAAAAGGTCTCTAGTAATTTCCCTTCGAACAAATTCATGTTTTGCTAAATGATATTACTTGGATAACATATACAAGTGCATACCTTTGAAACCTTGTAGCATCGTCCAACTTGTCTTCCAATATGAAACTAGATACCATCCTAACAAGAAGAGATTAGAAACTCAATCAGAAGATTCATTGATCAGAACAAGCTAGAAACTCTAAAGTTTCAAATTTGATCACAAAATCAATTTGAATATAAGTCAACCTTAGACTTTGACTTCGACCAAAAATTCAAACTTAGCATTTTTTCTAGTTGAAGGTACCAAGAGGTGCACTAGGCTAGGGCACACTAGGATATCAAGGAGTTAGGTCAAATGCTTCACCATAAGTGCCCAAACACAAGGGTTAGGGTTTGTTGCAGCTACATAATTAGAAAACCTAGTTGCAGTTGTAATTGGTGCCACAACGAGCTTTAACAAATAACTTCACAATCTATCTTCCATTGGTTAGACTGTCTAAAGATAGTGTGGGCCCACAACCTGTTAGAATCAAATAGATGTGCTTTTTTTCCCATAAACAATATAGAAATATTGTCACCCAACCATAGGCACATAGCCACCCCGAGTACCTTTAACCTTGATAGACAAAATAATTCTGGAAGAAAACCCTAGAACCAATAGCCAACCAAAGTAGCATAATTCTCTCCAAAGATAATGTACCAAACAAAGAATCCAAACCATAACCAAGGAAGAAATTCCAAACCATAAACAAAGACCAAAATTCCCAGTTGCAGTAGTTGCAGCTACACTCCTTCTCCAAACTCGTGCATTGTTTTTGGTTTTATGGGTGAGAGAGAGTGAACAAATGAGCCAAGACGTCCTCTATTTATACTAATCTTTCTAGTGACTTTTCTGGTTGGGCCGACCTAACTTTATGGTAATTATATTTTTTGTTTATATTTTTCCTATGGAGCCGACTTGTCTTCCTGGAGTATAATACCTTAATATTATAAAGAGACAGCTTCTAGGGTTCTCACACTTTTGTTTAGGGTTTCTCTTACTTCCCAGAATATTCTAGTCTTATCAAATGTTACACGTAGAGGTTAATACCTCCTGCAACTACCATACTATCAAGAGATCAAGGTACTCATGACAGATAATGGGGGTGAGTACACCTCTAGTGAGTTCATTGATTTCTGCAAGGAGGAAGGAATCAAGAGGGAGAAGACAGTTCTCTAAAACCCCCAACAGAATGGGGTGGATGAATGGAAGAACAAGTCCATGATTATTGCAACAAAGGCTATGATCCATGATTAGAGTCTGCCATTGTTTTTGTGGGAAGAAGCCTGCAATACAACTGTGTATTTGCAGAATAGGAGCCAACATGGATCTTGGAGGAAAAGATACCAGAGAAATCATTCACTGGAAGACGGTCTGAGATAGGACATCTCAGGATTTTTGGTTATCCTATTTACATACACATTCCAGTGGGGAAGAGGACAAAGATACAACCCTCAGGAGAGAGGGGCATACTAGTGGGATACAATGAGGATTCTAAGGCTTACAAAGTCTTCCTCACATATCACCAGAGGATAGTGGTGAGTCGGGATGTCAAATTCGAGGAGAAATTAGCATCTAGTAATTATCAGGACTTGCCCACAAATGTAGAGGGGTCACAGGAGGATCCAAAGACAGATCCAAGAGTAGAGACTTCCAAAACAGGGAGTCAGACTCTAGTAGAAGTGCAGTAGTATTCAGTTCCTTCAACATCATTCAGGAGGCCCAGGTGGTTTGAGTTGACCTTGCAGGATGCTCAGGAGCATGTTGAGCCTCCCAATACCACTTTCTGAGAGATTAGACCTCCTCAAAAGTTTCCTACTTACATGGCTCTTATGACCAACGTCATAGAATCATATCCCTCCAACTTTGATGAGGCATCCAATTAGTAGTTATGGTGAGATGCCATGGTAGAGGATCACAAATCCATCATGTGCAATGATGTTTGGGAGATTGTGTCGAGACCAGAGGGGAAGTCATTTGTGACTTCCAGGTGGATTTACAAAGTAAAGCATGTAGCAGATGGCAGTGTGGAGAAGCATAAAGCCATGTTTGTGGCTTGTGGGTTTTCTTTGAGAGAGGGAGTAGATTATGAGGAGAATTTTGCTCCCATAGCTAGATACTCCTTTATTCATGCAGTTTTGTCGATAGCTTCTGATATGGGTTGGATAATTCACCATATGGATGTGAAAACCACCTTGCTCAATTACATCACTGAGCAAGAAGTTTATATTGAGAATCCACAGGGGTTTTAGGTCTACAACAAGGATACACATGTATGCAGGCTTAAGAAATCCCTGTATGGACTCAAACATGCGCTCAGAGCCTAGTATGGAAGGACTGATAGTTATCTGGAGAGCATGGGCTTCACTAAGAGTGAGGCAGATCCCAACCTGTACCTTCTATTGGTTGGATATGAGATTCTCATTCTGGTCTTGTACATTGATGATCTCATTTTGACAGGTGCAAACAGATTGATTGCAGGTTGCAAATTATATCTAGTGTCAGAATTCAAGATGAAGGACATTGGGCCAATGCACTACCTCTTGGGACTTGAGGTTTTGCAGCGATCAGGCGAGATCTTTCTCGGACATGGGAAGTACACTTTAGAGATCTTGAAGTGATTTAGGATGGATCATTGTAAACCAATGGCCAGTTCGATGGTGACCAAATTAAGAAAGATAGACTCTTTTACTTCTGAGTTGGAAGATGGCAGGGAGTATATGCAACTTATTGGTTCATTGATGTATCTAGTCAACTCTCAACCAAAAATTTCTTTTGCAGTCAACACATTGAGCCAATTTATGGTGGAACCAATGGAGGTCCACTGGGTTTCTCCAAAACATGTGCTTAGATACTTGCAGGGCACAATATGATATGGGATTCATTGTCTTGGTGGTGGTGGCATCAAGTTGCAGGGATATTTAGATTCAGACTGGGTTGGAAGTGATACAAACAAGAAGAGAACCTCTGGGTGCTTCTTCAACTTGGGGTCCACAGTTATCTCCTAGTTTAGCAGGAAGTAGGACTTAGTGGCTCTGAGTTTAGTTAAGGCAGAGTACACGACAACCAGCTTGGCTAGTTGTGAGGCTATTTGGTTTCGCAAGCTACTTACCATATTGTTTGGACAAAATCTTGAGCCTGCGGTGATTCATTGTGATAACCAGAGCTACATCAAGCTCTCGGAGAATCCAATATTTCACGATAGGTCCAAACACATTGAGATCCGATATCACTTCATCAGGGACAAAGTATAGAAGGGAGCAGTGAATCTCTCATACATTCGTACAGAGGAGAAATTGGCTAACATCTTCACCAAGCCTTTAGTCAAAGGAATTTTCGTCTGGTTTAGAGACAAGCTTGTGGCTCCGGATAGGTATTTCCATAAGTATGTCTATTTATGGAAATCGTCATTAAGAGTATTTTTTTCTATTTATAGAGTCACTTTAATTATTTTTAATTAAAGCGATGTCTTTTATTAAAATAGACATTTAATTAATAAAAGTAATTTTAAGTACTTAGTGAGTGACCATTGACCTCATGATTTAATATTGAGTGTTGATGAGCCTAAGTCAAGATTAGAAAAATACATAAAATCAAAAAACAAGGCAATTGCTAATTTATTCAAAGAGATCATTCATAGAAAGGATGAGGTGAAGAGAAAATCATTAATTTTGATTTTCAGAACGACGAGAAGTAATTTAGTAGGAAGAAATCAACAAGTAGAGAAGAGGAATTCATCCACAGAAGGGTTCGTACCTTCATTATTACCCAACCACATGTGTGGAGGAAAAATCAACCTAGAACTCAACCACTCATGCCATTAGTTGCAGTAGCTCAGCCGCATGCTTCCCTAGGCAGCTTGTAGAAGTTTAACAGGTCGCACGTGTGAGCCATACAACCCACACGTGTGAGTCTATACGAATGTATGGACTATTCAGAATAGGCCGATTCAATTGCAGGTCATATGATTTGGTTGAGGTTTGATCTTTAAGTGTTTTTCCCTTCAGAAAATTGTGATTTTTTTGTAAATTTCTTAGGAGCCATTTTCCCTTGTGTGGGAGCTCCAGTAGGTTCAGATTCATTTAATGAAGAACTGATTTTTGTGGGGCATAATTAATTTTGTCTTTTGGGTTGTTTTATTTTCTAGTTTCCCGCTACATGCAAGTAAAAATAATTCCAGTAGTGCCTAGATATCATCTATTATGCTAATTTTTGGTTTTGTTAGACATTTACATAAACTTCACTCTTGAAGCTAGCGAGATCTGGGGCCCCTTAGCACAGATCGATAACATTGCATATTCTCTCAATCAAATAATGGAATTTTCCGGCTTTTTTGATCCATCCACCATAAAACTTTTTCCCACTTGGAGAAACATGTGAATTGGGGATGCTCGCATTGAAAAATGATTGGATCGTTTCTTGATCACAAAATATCTGCTTGAAAACCCTATATAATGTGGCAATGGGTTTTTTCTGAAGGAAACTCAAATCATTGTCCTATTCTCCTGGAAATTGCCCCAATCTCCCTCAATCCCCCTACCCCCTTCAAGATAAAATCCTCTTGGCTTGATGACCCAACTTTTCTATGTCTCCTCAAATATTCTTAGACCCCTATAACCCATCCCTCCCTAAAACCCCCCCTCTAATTCTTAGAAAATATTAAGAGGGTTAAAAAAACATGCCAAAGATGGGGACAAGAAAAGAAAAATAAAGACTTGGAATCTCTCTTGGAAATTGAAAAGAAAATAAAATCCTGACACGGCATCGAAAATTCCCCTTCCTTATCTGTAGAGAAATAGGGAGATCTCAAATCCCTAGAATCAGCCCGAAGGAGAATTCTCCTTGACGGAGAGAAGGAATGGCGACTAAAAATC
>CBVK0104058966.1:0-11518 GCA_900067695.1 Picea abies
CATTAACAAAATTTGTGAGCACTGAGAAGTTCTCTTGGTGTAGAGGATCTACGGGCATTACTGCCCTGGATTGTTGAATATGTAACCTTGTATGCAAAGAAAAAAACAAGTGGGAGAATGTTGGGTACATGTTATATTCTTTGCACGACTAGATGCAGTGTCTCCTACGTTGTATCAGGTGCGCAGGGGGTTTAATAAAGAAAAAAAAATTCCTTCGGGAAACGTGTCACATTTTTTGCCTCATTTTTTTGTGATGCCTCAATTTTTGTGTCCATTGTTGGTCGGTTTTTCGGCACATGATTTTTTTCCAATGGTTTTCTATTTCTAGTTAAGGAATTAGGCTTGTTGACTAATCCAGGTCATTGGGTTAGGGTTTTGAATGCCTCTAGCTCCTCTATGTATATTGTATTGTAAACAATGTATGATATGAATGAATACAAAATATGTTGGTTTTCCCGGTTTGGTTTCGAGGGGAAAAATATATGTGTAATGTGTGCATTTTCCATTGTATCTTTTAGGTTCTTTTACTAAAATTTTGTTTGCAATAAATAATTGTACAAGGTTAAAATCAACACCTTCCAAGCTTTGGGATGAGGCACTTAACTATGTTGCTTACATATAGAATAGATCTCCTCATATATATGTTGAGGACATGACACCTTTTGAGGCTTGGACAGGTGACAAACCAGATGTCACACACTTCCACATCTTTGGATCTCGTGCATGGGTCCATATTCCTTCTGAAAAGAGGAAATCATTAGATCCACATAGCACACCTTGCATCTTTGTGGGATATCTAGATGATGTGAATGGGTACATATTGATTGATCCCTCAACATATTGGCTCATCATTGAGTGCAATGTTCAGCTTGAGGATATTCCTTTGCATGCACGACCAGTGCAATATGCAGATACTCTTGTGCTTCCATCAGTTCCATACATTAGAGATGATGATTTCATACACTCAGATGCTACATATTTAGACTCATATTCATAGGATTCTATACATGGATAAGAGCAGGTAGTACAGCCAAATGAGGAGCTAGCATCGAAGCTTCAGCAGATGCCCAAGTGGGCATAGTCCACACTTCATGAAGCATACGAACTTGCAGGGGATCCATTGGATTCAAGGAGGACTTGATCTCAACATGAGGATCCTTCTCATGTACTTTCATATTGTGAACCAATGATGCCCATGCATTTCTATATGGTTAAATATTTCAATCTGTAGATCTACAGTGAGGTTGTGGGAAATCCATTATGGGAAGCAACCATGTAGGAGGAGTATGAATCACTCCTAGAGAATCATACTTGAGATCTGGTTCCAGTTCCACCAGGGAGGAAACTTCTCAAATGAAAATGGGTCTATAGGACCAAGAGAGCAACAGATGGTCAGGTGAGAAGGTAAAAGGAAAGATTATTTGTAAAAGGATTTCAACAGATACATGGGATAGATTATGATGAGACCTTTTCTCCTATAGAAAATATGGACTCCATTCGCTTGGTTCTAGCCATTGCAGTAGCCAAAGGATGGGAATTTCACCATATGGATGTGAAGAATTCTTTTATTCATGGTGATATTTCAGAGGATATCTACATGGAGCAACCACACGGGTTCATTCAAAACTCATATTTAGTATGCAGACTGAAGAAATAACTCTATGGCCTTAAGAAAGCACCTAGAGCATGGTATGAAAAGATGGACTCTTATCTGCTTTCACATGATTTTGTTAGATGTAAATACGATTCCAATGTTTACATCACGAGGACTATTGACTCTTTGATTATTGTAGTACTCTATGTTGATTTTGATCATTGGTAGCTATGTTTCCTCCATTGTTGTGGTCAAAGACATTTTGCATGATAGGTTATCTATGAAAGACATGGGTCCACTTCACTTCTTTCTTAGTCTTGAGATTATTTAGGATGCTTCTAGCATCAACCTTTCTCAGGCTAAGTATGCCAGGGATATTCTAGATAGATTCCACATGACAGACTGTAAGTATGCACCTACACCCTTATTATCTGGGATCAAACTTGAGGATGGTGGGGATACACCATTAGTGGAAAACACTTTGTATCGACAGTTGGTGGGGAGTCTTTTGTATCTCACCCACACCCATCCAGATATCTCATATGCAATAGGAGTAGTTTCCAGATACATGCGAGAGCCCCATTATCTGCATTGGAAGGATACCAAGCACATACTCATATATGTTCAAGGCACCATGAGTTATGGAATTCACTATGCAATTTGTTGTGCATTAGATCTCATAGGATTCACATATTCAAATTGGGCTGGATATGACTAATGACACATATCACAAGTACACTTCCAGGTACACTCTCAGTTTGGGGTTAGACCATATTTGTTGGTCAAGTAAGAAGCAACCATCCATTTCTTTATATCCCGCAAAGGCTGAGTATAGAGGAGTAGTCAATTGTTTCATTCATGCTCTTTGGATTTAGCACTTCCTTACCGATCTTAGTATCGAGTTTCATTGTCTTACTATCATATGGTATGATAATCAAAGTACAATAAGATTTTGCAGAGATCTAGTACAATGGTAGCGAACCAAACACATTGAGGTCCACATGCATTTCATCAGATATATAGTACATGACATGATAATTGATTTGTAGTTTCATCCTTCCTCTAAACAAATTGTTGACATCTTAACCAAGACCTTCATTGAGTTGAAGTTTCAGACTTTGTGGGATCATGTTGGAGTGAAGAACACAGTTTCCTAGCAATTTCCTTTTCTTCCTTTGATGCATTGCCTTTTAAGGAGGGGGTTTGTTCCTACGTGGTTTTCCCTCTTTCCTCATTTTGTATTCAGTGTTCATTAGTTGCATTGTACATGAGTACCTAATATGGCCTAGTTGTCGGATCTCATTTTTAATTACTCCATAGTTATGTTTAGGGGGAGTGTTGGAGATATTTCTATTTTCGACTCACTAGTTCAGTGGTAGTTAAATGGAGCTAGTTCTATTTTAGAATTTCTATTTTAGACCATCACTATTACACATGCATTCCTAAGAAAAGCTCACTGCTTGTTCACTTTTCTTAATTATGGAATGTTCTTTCCTATATGAGTGTATATCACTCATTGGAATGTTCTTTCCTATATGAGTGTATATCACTCATTCATTGTATCATTATTGATTAACTCATTGACGTAGTGTGAATAGATTAATTCTCATTATTCCATATTGAATCTCTCGTCCTTTTCTTGATAAGATTTGTTTGTACTTGCTTTAGCTAGGTCTCTTGTGCATGTTTCCATGAAACATTGACAGGTCCCACCCTAACTCCTCTAGTTATTGGTAACTTGGGTTGGCAATTAATGGAAGGTGTCCATACTCATTAAATAAGACCCACTAGGCAGTTGAAGTGTGTACACACTAATGTCATGTGGCCTCATTAAATAAACCGACTAGGTAGTTGGTGTGTGTACTTCATATTGTATTGTTGCCTCATTAAATAAGGCCCACTAGGTCGTTTCTAATCAATAATGTAATATGGCCCAATAATTAATGTAGGGTCTGTTAGTGGTAATGGTTAGGGTTCACTAGAAGTTATTTATAAGGGTAAAGAGCCATAGAGGTTTGGAATATTTTACATTGTAGTGGAGCTCTACTCTTTTGGAGGCTACACCCATGAAGTGGTGTTCTGAACATTACTATCAGTTTCAATATCAATATCAAGTTTTCCATTTTGCATGTTTAGTTACTATTATTATTTTCTTCTTAGCTATTGCAAATGTTATTTATTTGATATTGTTCATTTTCCGTATTAAGAATCCAACATCTTCAAATGCATGTTGATACACTCACATCTAGTGGAATGCTATCTTGGAGGGTATGATATAGTGCAACAACAAAAACATGTGAGAAACATTCAACACAAATCTTCGATAAATGCTTGTTAGACGAAGGAAAATATGTAACTTCATGATATTGTAGAGGCAAGATCAATCCTTAATGACCTTGTTGTTCTCAATATATACATGGATATAAATGTAGTCATTAATGAATCCTGATATTAAATTTGGGTTGCATTGAAGGTAGAGTTTTCCAAATTTACTTACAACTTGTGCCAGGCAATATGACCAAGATGCACAAAACAAGATCCAGATGTTATTTACATGTGTCGATATAGATGAGGATCTTATTTAGACTCCATTAAAGTAAATACAATTCCAATCAAGAAAATGGAATAAGGAGTGTTGTACTTGAATTCAAATTATAGTTTATGATTTTTTTTTGGATTTTCTCAACTTTATTTAAGTCTTATAAGAGATGTCATAGGTTCAAACTTCACAACCATAAATAATAATGGGGATAACTAAAGTGTTGAAAATGAATTTTTGCATATCCCACTCTACGAGTTCAATATTTATACAATTGTTTACAAGACCATAATAATATTTCTAACCTCAAATAAATATTTTCTTGATACTTTGGTTCAAGTTCAAATGAATTGAAATCAATACCTAAATACTTGTAAGATTGCACCTCTTCAAGGGTATTATCACCTTACAAAATCATAGTATAAATTTTTTCTTAGATTTAACCATCATAATCTTGGTTTTATCAATATTAATGTTAAGTTCATAGTTTTGTAGAATAGGTAGACAACTTGAAGTTTTTTTTTTTGTTTGTTAGTTTGTTTGTGACATGTGGGACTAACCTGTGGCATCTTTATAATACCTTAATTTTCCTTTTTCCTCTAACTCTTTATCACACTAAATTTTTTCCTTAAATTTTGATTTGATGTTTTTTTCAATAGTATCTTTATTCTGCAAAATGGTTTCTCCCATGATTCCCCAATAGTTTAGCTAAGCCCGAGCGTCTTTATGCCATCCTCGCTTGAGTTGATGGTGGTTATGACTTGATTTTGAATCAATTTTAGGTAGCCTCTTATCTTCCATGTTGTTTAACTTGTTCTTATGCATTCAATATCTAGTCATAGCCATGCTCTCAATGGGGGAGAGACTGATTTCTAAGAGGAGAATGGTATAAGAAGTATTTCCTTTAATTTTAAAATTATAGGTTATACAATTCTTTTATAACTTATAATCTCAAAATTAAACTATATAACCTATTATTATGGTTTAAAAAGGAAAAAAATTACTTATTTTTATCTTAGTTATGATTTGTTTATATCATCTATATAATATACAAATATTATGATTTGTTTATATTATTTATATGATATAAAAAATATTATTAAAATTATTTTTAAAAATTATATAATTTTGAGATTTTATTTTCAATAAATAAATAGTATTTTTATTTTTTTTATCACTTAAAGGTTTTTTCACACCTAAAAAATATAGGTAGATTAAGTTGACTTTGTTTTGTTGAGTTAAAATATTATAAAATAAAAAACTAAATAATTTAAGTTATGATAAAGTTTGTTTATAAATTTAATAAGATGAATTTAATAAGTATAATTTTTTCTTTCAAATAAAAATAGTTTTATGTTAATTAATTTTCAAACCTAGTAGTTTATTTAAATTTTTTTATTAATACAAAAGGTCAAATGAAGATAAACTTATTACTATAAAAATTTCAAATTAAAATATAAATATAGAAAAAAAATTATACAAAATTTTAAAATTAAAATAAATTTATGTTTTTTAAAATATAATTCATTTACATATAATATTAAATTTTCTCCCTTCACACTTAGTGATGGAGTGTGTTGTTAAGGCACTTTATTATGTGAAGTCATTCATTACCTTGAATTAGTGTCACCTATGGGGCATCATGGGCACACCTGTAGGTTATAGTGGTAGCAGTAGGATAACAACCATCATTATCATTATCATTATTTTTTTAAACATAATTATCATCTAAAAAATTCATTTTTTTTTTGTTTGCTACGTAACTCGGCCTGAGTCACACCAACCCATGAATTTTTTGTCCCCGTAGGTTTTGAACTGGTGACTTAACATCACGGAGTGCCTTAACAACACACTCTGTCACCGACTATCCTACACCTCAGGGACATAGAGAACTTGGAGTTGCTTATGGAGATCTTCAACAATATTTTCAAGAAGAACAATATTTTCAACATAACTGTCAGAACCTAAAAGAAGGAAATCAAATTAATAATATCATAAAATTAAATCTTACATCCCTATAAAATTTAAAGATGAGACTTGAAAGGTCAATATAATCATTAGTAAGAGAAAGTTAAAGTATCACAAAGATTTTATCAATCCTAATTTGATTGAGTAAAATTATGTTTGCAATAGTCTGACCTTGAAACACAAGATGAACATTGTTAAAATCGACATCAATACTAATTATAATGAAATTGGTTGTTGTTAGACTAACCATCAAATGTCTTCGCATGAGTGAATTTAAAAAAATTGTAATACAAAGGAAGTTGAGGATGAACATCACTTCCTCTTAACATGCCCTACCCTTCAGAAATTTCTCTAACTTAATTCATTTTCAACACCTCCTTGTCCATAAAATTTATAATAACCTTAATACTTTCACTTCAATCATATTTAAATATAGAATTTAAATTATAAAAAATATTTAGCTTGATTCCTTTTATTTATTCTATAGATTTTATTGATCTTAAAATAATATGATATCATAAATGTAAAAAATAGACTTTAAACTAATCTCTCTCTCTATATAAAAGTTTTGAATGTAATTGAATTTAAAGATATGGAAAAACATTTTTCAAAATTTAGTTTAAATTTTTAAATACAAAATTATAAAGATAGAGTCAAAACATTAATGACCACATAATTTAAATGGTATTAAATATTTATAATTTTTTATGAAAGCAAAATTTTATGAAAATTTTTAATAGACATTTTATATAATATTTCTAATAAACTAGTCAACATAAATTAATAAGCTTAATTTAAGGAAATTTGAATTGCACACTTACCAACATATAATTAACTAAATGTCCAAAAACATCTTTAAATAACCCTTTAAACTAATGTACATTCAATTAAATATGTAAAGATATCATGTCAAGATTTTATATACTTTGACCAAGGATTCCAAGATGGGATTATCATGGTTTTGGAATCTTAGAGATGCATGGTTGGACAGAAAACAAGTAACATCATTACTAAAAGAAAGGAGAGCCTCGTTATAGTTTTATGGTTTATATTAATTAATTGCATGCACCTTCAAAAACATTTAAAATAAAAGTAAAGCATAGTTTAGATATGGTTATAGTTTCTATTAATTGATTGCATTCACCTAAAAAACATTTAAAAATAAATAAAAAATTATAAAGTAAAGCATAGTTTAGATATGGTTATAGTTTCTATTAATTGATTGCATTCACCCAAAAAAAACATTTAAAAAAAAATTAAATTATAATTTATAATTCCTACAACCTAAAAAAACAGAAACAATTAAACATCACAAATAGATACACTTAAGCAGACCATAAGTCCTCATGTTCGAAAACCCCACATTACCTAATTGTGGCATCTTTCTCCAATTTTATTATAAGAAAGTCATACAAATTGTCTCCTAACTTTGTCGTCAAATATCCTTTTAAATATTAAAGCAACCTAAGAATGATGTCATGGCCCATAACACCAAGAGGGACCATAGAAGGACAAGAGTACCTAACCCCATTTACAATATGAGGTTAGTTAGGAGTATGAATGTTTTTTTGGTTTTTTAAATTTTGTTAGTTAATTGCGTTGAGAGGTGTTCTACTTTTCAGTATATGAGAGATGTTCTTGCATTAAGAGGCATTTTACAATTTGGGAGATGTTCATGTAATATAGCATATTAAAATAATTATAAAATATTAAAATAATAAAAAAATTATATTAACTCCATTTATATATATAATTTAGTATGGAGAAGTGAGTTTCAATATAGATTTATTTAACTCCTAATTTATCGAGTTTTTAGAGGGATCAAATATCTTTCTAGGTGCAAATTTTTTTTTGAGTGCAAAATTTTAGTAAAGGTTAAAAGTTTACAAATCCAGAAATTTGATCCCATTGAGCGCTTAGATCCAGAGTTGAATGAATCTAGACTGGTCTTATAGTAAAATAATGTTATTTGTGATATCAATTTTGATTTTTTTTTAAATATAATTAAAATTTTATCATTTTTAAAAGTATTGTTTAATTTTAAAATTATATTAATTATTATAATTTTTCTCAATATAAATATTTTTATTTATTTTGTTCTTTGGAGATCAAGGGTATTCATTGTGTGGATGGTTTATCAGTATCAAGCTCAATAAGGTGAAGTAGTGAAGAGGCTCTCACTTATCAACGTGAATTTGGCTCATGCTTTGCCTAGTCCATGGAGGACATGAGAGCAAGATATGGACATCTAAAAAGACCATTCTTTGAGTTTCTCATCTATCTTAGCCTGTGTATCATCAACACCACATGAACAATCATTGAAGCAATGAATGGGGATGTGTTTAGCCTGTGTATCATCAACACCAAGTGAGCAATCATTGAAGCAATGAATGAAGATGTGTCAAACTCTTGAAAAATGATAAAAATACAAACTAATCACTTGGCATGGAGATGTTTGAACAACCTCGTGATAAAGCACTCTCTTGATCATGTTTCCATCTACATCTTGGAAGTATAGTCCCCAAACTTCACACCCATACAAAAAGATAAATGTAATCAATAAATATGATCCCAAACTTCACACCCATGCAAAAATATATATATATAATCAATAAATGAAAAAAAAAAAAAACAAATCCCAATATTAAACTAAAACAAGATCCATTAAAAAAATAACTATGAAGATGTAACTTCAATTATCTCACTTTTATAAATAAGAATCACATATGAAGATGCAACTTCAATCATCTCACTTTTATAAATAAGAATCACCTTGTTGGCTTCTTAAATGTCATAACTTTATTTTCCCTACATTAACCTCAAACTCATGATTATCACAGCAAAAGGATTATCAAATCCCCGTGTCTAAAACACCTTTATATGAAAGATTATAAAAAGGGTTCTATATAGTCTGAGCAAGGACCCCTAATTTTGGAATCCAAGCCTAGGGAAGCACGCGTACATGGACCTAACATATGGTTCACTATATGGCTTCGTTGTTAAAGGTAGAATCTCTATATTAATGACTTACATTGATTATGCAACTATTTTTAATAAGATAAATAGTCCATTAATTGTGCCACCATTTTTAATGGTCAACTCATTAGACCTACAAACATGAGGAGAACAAGTGGCTTAATAATTACCTACCATGCAACATTGCCCTCCTTGTTGACACTTCTCATTATTCCCAATACCATTGTCTCCTCTTACCTGCTTTTAATATTGGAGTGACTTAAGGATAATGTCATGGTGTATCAAACCCAGATCCTTATAAAGTTTAGGGATGACATTATTCCCAATACCATTGTCTCCCCTTGCCTACTTTTAATATTGGAGTGACTTAAGGATAATGTCATGGTGTATGACACCCATATCCTTATAAAGTTTAGGGATGAGATTTGGAAAGAAAAAATTGAATGGTTATAAAGATTTTATTAATTTGAGTTTAACTAATCACATTATTCCCAATACCATTGTATCCTCTTCCCTGCTTTTAATATGGGAGTGACTTAAGGATAATGTCATGGTATATGACACCCATATCCTTATAAAGTTTAGGGATGAGATTTGGAAAGGAAAAATTGAATGGTTATAAAGATTTTATTAATTTGAATCTAACTAATCAAAATTATATTTGTAATATTATAAGTTTAATAATAAAATGAATAGTGCTAAAATTAGTATCTATGAAATTTAATGTTTGGATTTGGAGTAAAGGTTTAGGTTTGAAGAGCTGAAAAAATTTGCATCTTTAATTGTTTTTGTTGGTTTTCTTGAAACAAACCAAGTAGTAGTAATGAAAAAAATTACAATTCAACAATAATCAAAACAAAAATAAGTTGGAAATGAAGATCCTTCTATTTTATTTTCTATGATTGGAATTTAGAAGAATGCTCATCTCAGGATATTGTAATCAAAAGTAGTAGGCTAAAAGTTTTAAGTTTTAACTCTTTTTCGGAGATATTTTTGGACAATATTTGTTTGAAATCAGGCTAGTGATTGTTAAATTAGATTTGAGTGTTTTTTCAGCATGTTAAATCCATTTATGCATTCAGAAATGCAATTTAAATAACAATAAATAGTGATTTTGTCTCTTGTATCAGCATATTTGAGTGGTTAATTTTGTATAATCGGAGTGCCTTCAGCTTGTTGAATCCATTTATGCATTCAGAAATGTAATTTAAATAACATAAAATAGTGATTTTGTCTAGATTTACATCTCCCTGATTCAGGCTAAAAACCTAAAAAGTCTAACATTTAACCAACCCCTTTTTAAATAATTCTGATACCCTAAAATTTTTCAACCCCTAATACATTTCTCCATTAAAAATACAATTTAAAACAAAAAATTATAATATCAAAAAAAAATAAAAAATCAAAACCTAAAATAATTAAATAATACAGTACCAAAATGTTTGAATGTGTTGATATATTGTAAGGACTTAAATATGAGATCGTCACAATCTTGGAATCCAAGCCGAGAAAAGCACGCTTGAATGGAACGGCGTATGCTTCACGATATCAGTAAAGTAATGTTCCCGAAACGGATCGTAACATTGCACAGGGAAGAATGGCGTGGTTATCAAAGACAAAGGATCCAGATTACTTGCTTACATTGATCGTGCAACAAATTTAAATGAGATTTATAGTCCAAGTAATGTTCCCAAGAAAAAATCATACCATTACACAGCGAGGAATGGCGTGGCCGCGTGGGTATTGAAGCCAGTGCGTTCATATTAGCTGCTTGCATTGATCGTGGGACAAATTTATGATTGTGGATTACGATACAAGAGTGGTGCAATAAATGAGATCACGATTCGTTGTATCCACCATTTGTGAAGATCAGGAAAGGAAAGGGCGGGCTGAGAGCAATAAGCAGCAGCTTGTTACACAGTATTTAATGTATTGTAGTTGGTATATATATGGTGAGCAATATCTAGCTTGCTATGCAGTATACAAAGTTGGAGTAGGTGGATTATAAGTCCTCCATTTTTAAAGCAATTTAGATTGTATTATTTATAATTTATCTGCTGCCTTAACATTCAATACTACTTAGCATGTTGGATATTGGCTTGTATGATCATTTTCGTATATATTTTGGGATGTTTCGGATTATGTATATATTACCTACAACAATGCTGTGTAGCAAGCTGTATATTACTAGCTATGAAAGGACAAGCCACTTCACTGTATATCCAGCTTGCTAGGCAGCATTTAATGATCAGCAATATCCAGCTTGCCTGCTGCAGCATTCATTGTTGCTTAAAAGACTGAATATTGGCCACCTTTTATCTGTTCATTTTGATATATATATATATATATATATATATATGCAGCATTCATTGCTGCTTAACAGACTGAATATTGGTCACCTTTTATCGGTTTATTTTGATATATATATATATATATATATA
>CBVK0104058968.1:0-23478 GCA_900067695.1 Picea abies
ATCACCAAATTTTTATAGAAACTATATAAAATCCTTAGAAATTTGAGTATTTTTACCAAACTATTGCCAAACATTTTACATTTTGCATATTAAGGACTAGTAATTTTAGCCCATGTTTCTACATTTTAATACAAATTTCCATCCTTAAAATTATCCCTGCAAATGACTTGCCTCACCTCACCAGGACACTCATACACAGATCATCAACAAGACTATGTTGGAGATATTACACACTCACCTAGAATTATTTTCCTAGTTTGATATTCTGATGTTGAAAATGCTTCCTTAGATGAGAATATTCTCTCTAGAGAATATTCCCCTATAAAATAGGATGTTTCTCTTTAGTTCAAAGTAAGTTACATTCAGTTAGACTAGTGGAAGTCACTCAAGCATGAAAACCTTGGTTTTATCACCAGCAGTTGCATGCGTTTTTCTCACTTCCACATGTGTGACTCAATTAACTGATGATTGCATGGATCAATTAACTAGGACTAGGTGGCAGTTCACTCCAATGTTTGTCAATGAGTGTGTAGATATCTCTAGAACACTACTATGGCGCATTAGTTACTCATGTAGCCTATGCCTATTATAAATTATTCACTCTTTGAGTGTGGTATATGGTTAATAGAAATTCTGTCATTCTTTCCTCCATTTTTGTCTCTTCTATTCACACCATTGTTAATGTTTAAGCCATTGTTATAGTTATTTGCATTTCAATAGATAACAACAACATAAGACAAGATCACTGAGAAATACACTCTTTCCCTACACGACGCTCTTCCGATCTCACTTACAGGTTCCTCTTCATATACTTCTTAAAGCTGGCATCTTCTTGATTTCTTGAGCATTTCATCTTCATCAAAGGTCACATCCCTGTTGATATCAATGTGGCAGTGATTGGGTATATAAATTCTAAAGGCCTTCGAGACCTCATAGCATCCCATAAATATTCCCTTATTTCTTGAAGGTTCCATCTTGTTTCTCTTCTCTTTTAGTATATGAATAAATACTGGGAAACCAAATATTTTGAGATGGATTACCTCTGGCTTCTTTCCGGTGAACATCTCTTACGGGGTATTGAACCCAACTGCACTATGGGATAATCAGTTTTGCACATAAACAACCGTCATTGTTGCTTCTGCCCATAATCACATAGGAAGATCTTGATCATGGATCTTAGTCTTCACAACTTCCATTATTGTTCTATTCTTTCATTGAGATACATCGTTTTGTTGGGGATTGTAGGGAGTAGTGAGTTCCCTCTTGATCCCAACATCTCTACAGAAGTTCACGAACTCTTTTGAGGTGTATTCTCCTCCATTATTTGACCTGAGTATCTTAATCTTTCTTTTAGATGGAATTGGGACACACACATCTGAATGAATGCGTTCTAGGACTCCTTATGCTTTGTTGTCTCTCTTCGAAAAAGGGTTCTTGATGTTCTTTCCTTGTGCGCATCCATTGCATACGCCTTCATGATCGACCTTAAGTTTTGGTAAACCTGTGACCACTTTGCATATGTATGGTAGCGCCTTGTAGTTGATGTGAGCTAATATTCTATGCCAAAGTTCACGTGATTTTTCAATGGCGTGGGCCATGGTAGTTTCTGAGTGACCCTTTAGTCTATACAAGCTATTTTCTTCACTTCCAATGATGATTGCTTCATTTATGGTTTCTCCTTTAGCCCACATAAGAAATTCTCCATCTATAAAGGCAACTTTGTAGCCTTTCTTTTCTAAAGCTTAAATGGAGAGTAGATTCTTTTTCAAACCCAGTACATATAGTACGTCCTTCATTTTTAATGAATTCCCTGAATTCAGATTGTAGTTTGATTCTCCCACTCCCTTGATGGGATATTGGTAATTATCTCCAAGTGTCACTTTCTGAGAAAACTTCTTTTCTGAAACACAAGAGAGAATGTTTTTCTGACCTGTCATGTGCTTGGAGGCACCACTATCAATGAGTCACATGTCCTCTCCATGTGTTATCGATCCTGAGAGGGCCGAGATTAAGACATAGTCTTTGATCTGTTCTCTTATCATCTTTGCAGGTGGCTCTTCATCTTTGACTACATGGGCATGGTGCCTCTTATGTTTCCTCTTGTATTCTTCTCGTCTGGCTAGACAGAATTTCGCAATGTGTCCCATCTTGTCACAATGATATCATTGTACAGATGAGTATTCTCTTTCCCTTCGTTGTCCTCTCTTCTGAAATCTCCTTGGATGAGATTCTTTATTATTGAATCTGTTTGGCGGTTGAGGCTCTTTATGAATCTCCTTGTGGAAGTAGGGTTACTTCCTTCCTCTTTTGGTGTGAGTAGCTAGGGCTTGATCATCATCTCTTGCTAGTAGCACTTCACGGTTAACTACTCTTGTTTCTTCTTGGATGCATTCTTCCCATAGACTATCAAACTTTAGTTTCTCCGTTCCGGCACATATCATTTGGATGAATGCATCCCAAGGTCTTGTGAGACCATTTAGGGTCGTCATTATGAGCTCGTCTTCGTCTATGGTGTCTCCAATTGCTTCTAACTGTTGTTTGAATTCTGAAATTCTAGGGAAATATTCTTGGATCATTTCTCCTTTCTGCATCCTCATATTCTTTAGTTGAGTTCTTAGATTCATCTTCCGATTTATGTTCTTTCCTTCGTATAGTATGCTTAGGGCATCAAGAATTTCTTTCGGAGTGTTCTTTGATGACACATAAGGAATCAGGTGGTCTTTGATTGAATCTGCAATGATTCTTTGGGCCTTGATTGTGTCCTTTTGATGCTTTGCTTTCTCTGCAGCATCTTCGGGTTCTGGCACTTCTTCTTTAATGAATCTTGCTAGGTCATTCTCTGCAAGGATCATGTCAATCCTATACTTCCAGGCATGAAATTTTTCCATGCCTTCCAGTTTGTCAGCAAGCTTTGTGCTTGCAGACATCTTTTACCTGGAGCTAGGAAAATGACCAAAAAAAATGAAAGTGCTAAAAATCAAATTTTGAACTTATCAGGAGATGCGCTTGGCTGAAGCGAGTAGCCTGGTGTGCTTGGATCTGAGAAAATCTAACTTTTACCCTTCCAAACTTGATCTGTGTATTTCTAGTCTAGTGCTTCTGGTTTTCTGATACCTATGGTACTCTGGTACTTCTGGTTCAATGGTTTTCTGGTACTTATGGTACTTTTGTGAAACTAGGGTTTCACTTCCAGGAGATCCACCCACTAGAAAGGTGCGCTGATGATTCCAAATTAATCCTTGAGGGAGGGCACACTTTTCTAGATGGTTTTGGGGCTGAAAAGATTCACCATCAAAAAACCCTAATTTGCATGTACGACAACAGTGACGTTTTTCTCTTGCGAAAGATGCTCTCTTCAGCTTGGCTCTGAAACCATGTTAATGTTTATGCAATTATTATAGTTCTTTTCATTTCAATAGATAACAGCAACATAAAGACAAGATCACTGAGAAATACACAATCACAAGAGACACAACATTTATCCTGGGAAACCCTCTAAGGGAAGAAAACCTAGTAAAACTTCTTTATTATAGATAGCCAATACAATGCCAAGAGATAACTTAAGCTAATACTGAAGATCCTCTCCCAAAGATGCACCACTCTCTCTTTCTCTTCTCCAACTACAATTCTGAAACTTGTCTCTCAATGAGCAAGTGAGGTGTGTCTAAGTGAGGCGCTAGCCTTCTTATTTATACTAATCTGGCACATGCGAAGTTTCTCTTCACTGGCAAGGCTGACTTCTTAATCTGGGTGGTTATAACCACCTTTATTATATTTTGGGGCCTCTTTGATATATTCTGGGGCCGACTTCTTCTTTTTCCTTTTATAATTACATTATGACCAATCCACAAAAGGGGATTTGGTCCTTTTACAATAGCCGACATGATCAATCCACAATGGGGATTGATCCAATGAATAATATATCAAATAAGAATAAGAATACACTTTGCAGTTACATTATTTCAACACTCCCCCTTAACAAGAAGGGTATTCTTCAACAACATTAGGCAAGAGAGAGAGGACAACATCATCAACAACATCAAGTGGGTGAGAGGACAACATCATCAATATCATCTTGGAACACTGACTGACATATCTATAAATCATCAAAAGTTTTCTTCATCGACAACATCGTCATTCTCAAAGGAATGCAATCATCATCTGCATCAATATGTATTAGTATAAAACTAATACATCATTATCATCACAACACTAGGTTGGCTCATCATAATACAGGACATGGCTTTACGTCAGCTCCTGTCAAGTTGGAAGCTCAGAACTCGTCTTGCTTTACGTCACAACAATCAAGCTGGAAGCAAGATACTAGATTGGCTTTACGTCACAACGTCTCAAGATGGAAGCACAATACTAGTCTCATCTCAACGTGTTTCTTTACATCACAGCACTTAAGCTGGAAGCAAGATACTAGACTGGCTTTACGTCACAACTGTCAAGTTGGAAGCATAGTACTAGTATCATCACATTGTCTTGCTTTATGTCACAACCATCAGATTGGAAGCAAGATACTAGTCTGGCTTTATGTCACAACTGTCAAGCCGGAAGCACAGTACTAGTCTCATCTCATCGTCTTGCTTTACGTCATAGCAATAAGGCTGGAAGCAAGATACTCGTCCTGCTTTACGTCATAGCAATCAATATGGAAGCAGGATACTAGACTAGCTTTACGTTGCAGCTGTCAAGATGAAAGCACAGTTCTAGTCTCATCACATCGTCTTGCTTTACGTCACAACAATAAAGCTGGAAGCAAGAGATGTATTATCACAACAACTACTCCCCCTTTCGAGGAAGGTCCTTTCAGACTATACCAAGCTTATCTCGAAAGTGCTCAAACTTTACACAAGATAGAGGCTTGGTCAACACATCAACAACCTGTTTATCCGTGCTAACGTGCTGGAGCTTTATGTCTCCTCTCTGCACCATGTCACGGATGTAATGATAACGAATCTCCATGTTCTTCGACCTGTCATGGAATACAGGATTCTCTGTCATCTTTATGTATCTCTGGTTGTCACATAGGATCGTGGTTGCTTCCATCTCTAGGTCAAATAGGTTGGTCAACAACTTTCAAAGCCATATAGCTTTGCAGCTAGCAGAACATGCAGCAATGTATTATGCTTCCGTTGTGCTGAGAGCAATGTTGGATTTCTTCCTACTCTGCCACGAGATCATGGTTGATCCCAAACTGAAAAAACATCCTAAAGTGTTTTTCCTGTCAGAAACACTTCCTGCCCAATCTACATCAGTATATCCACTCAATGTGAAATCATGATCTCCATCATAGTTGAGACCACAATCTATTTTACCCTTAAGGTACCTCATCACATATTTTGCAGCCACTGGGTGAACATGTATGAGTTCTACCAAAAACTAACTCAAGGTATTCACGGAAAAACAAATGCCTGGTCTATTGTTCATCAGGTACATCAACGATCCAATAATCTGTTTGTACAATCTGACATCAATCAATTCTGATGAAGTGTCGACCAATAGCTTCAACTTCGCTTCCATGGGTGTATTCATGGACTTGCATTCCAACATGTCGAATCTCTTCAAGATTTTGATTACATACTTCCCTTGGTTAAGGAAGATCCTCTCTGGGCTCTGCCATACCTCAAGACCTAAGAAATAATGCATTAGGCCAAGGTATTTCATTTCAAATTATGAGTCAAGTCTCTTCTTACATTCAGTGACGATCTTTTCTTCTACGGTTAAGAATAAGTCATCCACATATAGTAGTAATATCACTGGCTCATCGTTCATAACCTTGAAGTAGAGGTTAGAATCCGCTTTATTCTTGGTAAAGCCCAAGCTCATCAGGAAACTGTCTATCCAGCCATACCAAGCTCTAGGAGCTTTCTTCAATCTGTATAATTCTTTCTTCAACCTGCAGACATGAAACTTCCTATCTTCAACTTCAAATCCTTGAGGTTTCTCTATATACACTTCCTCTTCGATGGCACCATTTAGGAAGGATGTCTTTACGTCCATCTAGTGCAACTTCCACTTCATCTTAGCTGCAAGGGCTATGATGGTTATGATCGAAGTGTATCTGGCTAGAGGAGCAAATGTCTCTTCATAGTCAATGCATTCCTTTTGAGAAAATCCACGAGCGACAAATCTTGCTTTATACTTTTCAATACTTCCGTCAGCAACATGTTTTATTTTGAAGAGTCATTTGGAGGATACCACATCTTTACTCTTTGGTTTGGGAACTATTTCCCATACATCATTATTTATTATGGATTGGTATTCCTCTGTCATGGCGTCTGCCCATTCTTTCATCTAAATGGCTTCTTCAAAGTAGGTAGGCTCCTTCTCTGGGAGGTCACACATCAAAGCCATATAACTGGAGAACGGATTTGGTCTTTTGACTTGTCTCATGGTTCCTTGGGGAATGCCATAATTCTCTCCATCTTGAATGAGCTCTCTATCCCAAGATGGATTTATTTTATGGAGGATTTTCATCTGAGGCGGTTCTTGAAATTCTACCATGTCATGGTCTTCTGGAATTTCCTCATCAGGGGAAACTACGTCTTCCCTCACTACCTCTGCAGATCTGGGAACCTCCCTCACTGATTCTGCAGTTCTGTGGATTATGGGTTCCTCTTCACGTACTTCTTCAAGATGGCATCTTATCGATTTATTAAGTGTTGCATCTTCATCAAAGGTCACATCCCTGCTAATCTCAATGTGGCGGTGACCTGGTATGTAAATTCTGAAGGCCTTGGATACCTCACAATATCCCACAAATATTCCTTTCTTTTCTGAAGGTTCCAACTTGTTTCTCTTCTCTTTCGGAATATGTATAAAAATTGGACAGCCAAATATTTTGAGATGGCTTACCTCTATCTTCTTTCCGGTGAACATCTCTTCAGGGGTATTGAATCCAAGTGCACTATGGGATAATCGTTTTTTCACATAAACGGTTGTCATTGTTGCTTCTGCCCATAAGCACATTGGAATATCTTGATCATGGATCATAGTCTTCACAACTTCCATTATCATTATGTTCTTTCGTTCAGCTACATCGTTTTGTTGAGGATTATAGGGAGTTGTGAGTTCCCTCTTGATCCCAACATCCTTGTAGAAGCTCACGAACTCTTTTGAGGTATATTCTCCTCCATTATCTAACCTGAGTATCTTGATATTTGTTTCGGAAAGGTTCTCTATCAAGGCTTTGAAT
The DNA here is from genome assembly GCA_900067695.1 of Picea abies. NCBI lineage: Eukaryota > Viridiplantae > Streptophyta > Pinopsida > Pinales > Pinaceae > Picea > Picea abies. Next base: position 7,205 of record CBVK0104058968.1, read on the forward strand.
TCCTTGAACTTGTTGAACACTTCATCTTTAGATTTCAAAATATACACCCAGGTCTTACGAGAATAATCATCAATAAATGATACATATTATACACACCCACTAATGGAGGACGATGGCATTGGGCCACATACATCTGAATGAATGAGCTCTAGGACTCCTTCTACTTTGCTGTCTCTCTTCGGAAAAGGGTTCTTGATGTTCTTCCCTTGTGCACATACAATGCACACGCCTTCATGGTCAATTTTGAAATCCGGTAGACCTGTGACAACTTTACATATGTATGGTAGTGCCTTGTAATTGATGTGAGCTAATATTCTATGCCAAAGTTCACATGAGTTTTCAATGGTGTGGGTCATGGCATCTTTTGAGTGACCCTTTAGCTTATACAAGCCATTTTCTTCTCTTCCAATGATGATTTCTTCTTTCAGGGTTTCTCCTTTAGCCCACATGAGGACGTCTACATATATAAAGGAAACTTTGAAGCCTTTCTTTTCTAAAGAAGAAATGGAGAGTAGGTTCTTTGTCAAACTTTGTACAAAGAGTACATCTTTCATCTTTATTGAGTTCCTTGAATTTAGCTTGTATCTTGATTCTCCCACTCCCTTGATGGGATATTGGTAATCATCTCCAAGTGTCACTTTCTGAGAAAACTTCTTTTCTGAAATACAAGAGAGAATGTCTCTCTGACCTGTCATGTGCTTGGAGGCACCACTATAAATGAGCCACGTGTCCTCTCCAGGTGTTACCAATCCTGATAGGGCCGATATTAGGACATAGTCTTTGATCTGCTCTCTTATCATCTTTGCAAGTGGCTCTTCATCTTCAATTGCATGGGCATGGTTCCTCTTATGTTTCCTCTTGTATTCTTATCGTCTAGATGGACATAATTTAGAAATGTGTCCCATCTTGTCACAATGATAGCATTGTACAGATGAGTAATCTCTTTCCCTTTGTTGTCCTCTCTTCTGAAATCTCTTTGGATGAGATTCTTTATTATTGAATTTATTTGGCGGTTGAGGTTCTTTATGAGTCTCCTTCTAGAAGTAGGGTTTCTTCCTTCCTTTTTTGGTGTGAGTAGCTAGGGCTTGATCATCATCTCTTGCTAGTAGAGCTTCATTGTTAGCTACTCTTGTTTCCTCTTAAATGCATTCTTCCCATAGACGGTCAAACTTTAGTTTCTCCGTTCTGGCACAAATCGTTTGGATGAATGCATCCCAAGGTCTTGTGAGACCATTAAGAGATGTCATTATGAGCTCTTCTTCATCTATGGTGCCTCCAATTGCTTCTAACTGTTCTTTAAATTATGAGATTCTGGAGAAATATTCTTGGATTGTTTCTCCTTTCTGCATCCTCGTATTCTTCAGTTGAGTTCTTAGATTCATCTTCTGGTTTATGTTCTTTCCTTCGTACAATATTCTTAGGGCATAAAACATTTCTTTCGGAGTCTTCTTTGATGACACATAAGGGATCAGGTGGTCTTTGATTGAATCTGCAATGATTCTTTTGGCCCTGATCATGTCCTTTAGATGCTTGGCTTTTTCTGCAGCATCGTCGGGTTCCGGTACTTCTTCTTTGACAAATCTTGCTAGGTCATTCTCTTCAAGGATCAGGTCGATCCTATACTTCTAGGCACAAAAATTTTCCACGCCTTCCAGTTTGTCAGCAAGCTTCATGCTTGCAGACATCTTTTACCTAAAGCTAGAAAAATGACCAAAAAATGAAAATGCTCAAAAACAAATTCTGAACGTACCAGGAGATGCACTTGGCTGAGGCGAGTAGCCTGGTGTGCTTGGATCTAAGAAAATCCAAATTTTACCCCTCCAAACTTGATCTGTGGATTTTTGGACTGGTGCTTCTGGTTTTCTGGTACTCTAGTACTTCTGGTACTTCAGGGTCTCTGGTTTTCTAGTACTTCTAGTACTTTGTGAAACTAGGGTTTCACTTTCTGGGAGATCTAGCCACTTAAAAGGTGCACTGAGAGTGCTAAAGTAATCCTTGGGGGAGGGCACACTTTTCTAGATGGTTTTAGGGTTGAAAAGCTTCACCATAAAAAAGCCCTAATTTTCATGTACGACAACAGTGACATTTTTCACTCTTGTGAAAGATTCTTTCTTCAGCTTGGTTCTGATACCATGTTAATGTTTAAGCCATTATTATAGTTATTTTCATTTCAATAGATAACAACAACATAAGACAAGATCACTGAGAAATACAAAGTCACAAGAGACACAACATTTATCCTGGGAAACCCTCAAGGGGAAGAAAACCCAACAAAACTTCCTTATTATAGATAGACAATACAATGCCAAGAGATAACTTAAGCTATTGTTGAAGATCCTCTCCCAAATATGCGTCACTCTCTCTTTCTCTTCTCCAACTGCAATTCTGAAATTTGTCTCTCAATGAGCAAGTGAGGTGTGTCTAAGTGAGCTGCTAGCCTTCTTATTTATACTAATATGGCACATGTGAAGTGTCTCTTCACTGGCAGGGCCAGCTTCTTAATCTGGGTGGTTATAACCACCTTTATTATATTTTGGGGCCTCTTTGATATATTCTGGGGCTGACTTCTTCTTTTGCCTTTTATAATTACATTATGACCAATTTGCAAAAGGGGATTTGGTCCTTTTACAATAGCCAACATGATCAATCCACAATGGGGATTGATCCAATGAATAATATATCAAATAATAATAATAATACACTTTGCAGTTACATTATTTCAACAACCATTGCATGTTTTGTATGCTTCATTGTTAGCTAGATATTCTATGCAAGTATCTCAGAAACTCTACATGGTATCATAGCCCACAAGCCACTAGCAAGGATCGTCACTAGAACTCTTTGGTAAGTACTGAAGATGGAACAAAGAAACATGAAAGATGGAGTCTATGTTTTACTCATCGGTAATACTTCTCACGCCTCATAACTATTTGGAGTGGAAGCCAAAGATTCTACTTCTTCTCATAAGTAAAGGCTTATACCAAATAACCATGGCAATGGAAGTAGAGTTTGATTCCGCCGATGAGAAAAATGACTTTCTTAATAGACAAGATATGCCCATACGATGTATCTGCATGTCTATTTCTCCTAAAATTTTCAATCAAGTCGATGATGAATCACAAGAATCAACTCCAAACAAATTATGGACTAGATTAGAGGTTCTATTTGGGAATAAGGAAGATTGAATGAAAAAGGTTGACAAGATAGAGCCAGTAGAAAATCCATTGGAAGATCAATCCTCTTAGTTTGAAGAGTCTTCTACATATGTATCAACACAACTTTTTGTTCCATTCATTGAAGATGATGTCTACTCCATTTCAGATCTGTTTTATGAATTTCATACATAAGATATCATCCATGCATATCAAGAGCCGCATGCAGACATTTTTTCATGAACCATTCATGCATCCCAGGAGCCACATGCATGCATCTCAGGAGCCAAAAATGGGGTTATACACTTGATATGTGATTATGTCACTTTCTGAGCAGAATTTTCAAAAGAAAACAAAATTGGATATTTGAATTTCTCGCCAAAAAATGTCCAATTTAAAAGAAAACTTTGTCTGAAACAAAGTCTGGGAAGTGAAGTTATGAACATTTTAAAAACAACAAATTTTCAACATTTTTTTGGACATGGCCACACGATTTTCAAAGTTTCATCCAAACTTCACATGGATTTGAATCTTCTTCTTTACAATAAGAAAAGGTGAATATATGTGGAAATCTCACTGATGCATCTACTTCATAAAATCTGTACAAACATCTACCTCTTCAAAAAAATCTTCATTGAACATAAGCTTGCATAATTGCAAGGTCTCCTTGGAGTGAATGACACATTTGCTTAGAAACTGCCCTATTTTTAATCTTTTTCTTTACTCATTTGTTCAGTGTTTCATTCTTAGATGCATTATACAATGGGTACCTAACATGGCCTTTTTTATTGAGACCCATTCATCATGTACACCCTAGTAGTGTTCATGGGGGGTGTTGGAGATATTACACACTCACCTAAAATTATTTTCCTAAGTTTGATAGTCCAATGTTGAGAACACTTCCTTAGATGAGATTGTTCTCTCTAGATAATATTCCCCTACAAAATAGGACATTCCTCTTCAGTTCAAAGTTGGTTACACTTAGTTAGACTAGTGGAAGTCACTCATGCATGGAAACCTCTCTTTTATCACCAGTAATTGCATGTGTTTCTCTCACTTGCACACGTGTGACTTGGTTAACTAATGATTGCATGGATCATTTAACTAGGACTAGGTGGTCGTTCACTCCAATGTTTGTCAGTGAGTGTCTAGATCTATGTAGATCACTACCATGGCACATTAGTTACTCATGTAGCCTATATCTATTGTAAATTATTCACTCTTTGAGTGTGGAATACAATTAATATAAATTATTTCATTCTTTCCTCCATTTTTGTCTCTTCTCTTCACACCATTGCATGATGTGTATGCTTCATTATTAGCTAGATATTTTGTGTAGGTATCTTACAAAATCTACAGACTCTCTGTCACAACTGTCTACGCAACCACCTGCAGTGCACCTAAGACGTGTCTCCAAACACAAACTTGTTTCCTCTTCATTTCCACAGACTCTGTCTCTTCATTTCCATAAAATTCACAGGTTTCAGTTCTCCCTCACACATGCCTCCAACAAAATTGTGTTTCCAAAATTCACCAAAATCAACCCAAGAGAAGTTCGCCCAACTCTATCCAACGAATCCACCTCAAGGCAACACAAGTCCTCCCAAGTGGATCGACTTGGCTCCTTGAGGTAGATCCTCTTCGTCTGCCTCATAATCATAGAGTTCTATTTCTCTCCTTGTCTTACCAAAACTTTCCTTCCTTGGTTGTGTGCCCTTGTTCTCTAATAATATCTCCAAAGGTCACCATCATGAACCATCACATCCTTTCAGGGTGTCAGACCCTTTCGTGAACCCATGTCCAAATTAATCCTCACACCCCTTTACAGACCCAATCACCCAAATGAATCATAATAGACTCGGTGCATCCATGCCCTTGTCAACCATCGTGCCCCTTGGGACCGATGTGCCAAACCATGGTGCGCCCCTCATGCCAGAACACCCTAATATCTTAATGACTTCACACTTGGGCAAGCCCCTTGGCACATTTGCATGCCCAAGGTGTCCACTTTCCCAACTTGGGTATCGGAACAACCCCAATTTTCTTCTTCTTGAGGACTTGGGAAAATTTCTTTTCACCCATCTAGATGAAGAACTTACATCCCCCTCCACCTCAAGCCATTTTCATCCGTAAAAACATCTACAAAATCTACGATCTCCAAGTCTTTGGTCGAACTCATGCCTCTGTTGCAACTAAATCTGCAAGAAACCCCAAGTTTTGTGCCAACCAGAAACCCCAAATTATGCCAAAGTGGAAACCCTAAGTTTCCATGTGAAGTGGAAACCCCAAGTTCCCACAAACCAAATTGCATTGCACCTAAATCCACACAATATACTACCTGATTCAATACTGTCACTTCACAAAAATCCAAGGATGAAATTCACCCAACTTTGTTGCACTCTCTCACTGTGATGTCATTTCCTTGCTACTGTTTGGTTGGTTGCATTTGTTGTTACTTGCTACAACTAACCACTGCCCACTTCACATCAAAATTTATCCTGAGTGTCGAACTCTTATGATCTTGTTGTTGCACCCATACTTCAACAAATTATGCCATGTCTCCGCACATTGCGCATCTCAAGTTCTGTACTAGTCGGGTGTGTTAGTGTAACACACCCAACCCCTAAATACCCTTTCTAGGGATGGGGCATCAAATTTTCGCATTTCCTTTGGTTCATTTTTGGTCCTTTACTAAGAAGAACCATCTTATTCTGCTCCTCCGAAGTTTACATCTCCCATTATGTGCTTAAATCATCTAGCGGGGTCCTCCTCATGACCTTGGGATAAAAACCAAGAGCTTAGAGCCTACTTAGCAAAGGTTTCAGTGCTTCGGAACTCCTGGGCTTCGGGAGTTCCAACCGTGTTGTTGAATTTCCTAGATCATTGAACAATGGAGGAAATCAACGATCCACGTCCTTCATCGATATCCTATGGTTAAAAAGGGGCTCAACATTCAGCGCGAAACACTCTTTCTTTCTAATCCCTGAGGTCCCAAAATATCATCACATGGCTATAGCCCTTCAACGATTGGCGTGCGACTTTTAGTGTTGAAAGTCCTATGTTTCGGCGTTTCGTCCATTGGTGTTCGTCGTTAGTCCATCGACATTCAGCGATCGATGATCGTCGTTGGAACTTCCTTTATCAAAATACACTCAAATATTTTGAATTATTTCCACGTGGCTTTGGCTCTACGACGGTTAGTGATTTATGTTGAACACTCTATATGGTACCACACCCTAAATATTATGAACTCCGAAGTTATCCAAACTCCTAGGGTCTCGATTACTTCACCAATCACATTGGCCATGCGAGCATGAACCAGTACTTGACATGTGGTGAGGGTCGAGGGGTGACACATGTCCTCAATAGGGGTGACATGTGTCATGCTCTAATATGCACAATGGGTATGTGAATCGTCCAAAACTGGGTGACATGTGGCACGCGTAATGCGAGTCCACATCACATCGAATGACATCATCAAACCACATCATCACAGACTGATAACTGCTCAGTCCTTCAATATAATGGTCCATAATATTCCACGTAGCTCCATAGATCTATGGTTCTCATTACATCGTTTCTCCAACTTCAGAACTTACCGAATCCTCTCGAAACAAATCCCCCGAAGAGCTAAGTCTCTGGACTCTCAGATATGACACCACATGTCCTCTTCCTATCAACTACCAAGATCTATTTCGGCTTTCGCGACTTCGACAATTTTCACTCCTTGAAAACCCTTGGCCAAATTCCTCTAGAGCACGAAGTCTATAGACCATGGGATCGCTTGGCACTTTCTCGTTCATCCAACGGTCCTCATCACTTTGGTAGTTCTACATTCGGGTGTTCGGTGTGTATCTCCCATCTTTCCTTCCAGGCCACACCAAATCTATTTCCACCTTTAGCTAGCATCTATGGCCAGGGTTTACTCCGACTTGTAGACCTTCGGGGAAACTCACGTGTCTCTAAATCACCAAATACCTGGACTCCCGAATAACAGTGGATCTGTGGACACGTGTCCCTTTAGTTTCAACGATCCATATTAACTCTGCGACTCCAACATTCAGGAGCTTTGGTGCTAAACCATTCCTATTCTCCCAAAGTAACACTTCATCGAAGCGCTTAACGCTTCCCTTCCTACATCTGATCTAACGGATGAGAGAGATCTACCTTGGATCACCAAATTGACAACCCTCATTGATCTGGGACTTTGGCCTTCGACTATTTTCAAGGGTTGTGGAGTCACAAGTCCCGAAGCCGAAAGAGCTATCTCCTTTCAGACCAGTGCAGGGTTCCTAGGCCCTAGTCACATGGGTCCTTTGGGAAAGCTTATGGGCTAGGTGAAAATCCTTTTTCTACCAATGGGTTAATAACATGAGCATGATCCCTCGGTCATATGGATGGTTAGTCTGAAGGAAAATGCCCTTCTCCCATAGAATTAAACTTAATGTTCCCGCTAAGGTAAACTTCACAGGGTTGGCAGGACTTAGGTGTTTCAGTTAATCCTACCCCATCTCTCCTGTGGATTCACATCTCATAACTATCTAGCAACAAAAATGAGATAAATTTAAAGATCATATAGATATAAAAGTTTACAAAAATCACAGAGCACTTCTAATAATTTTTCAAATATTGAAAGACTGAATGATAAACACAAACATTTCATCATCACATCCAATACAATACACAAAGTATGAAAATACTTATCAGAACTGGAAAATGTGAAGCTACTGCTGAAAGGGGTGCATGTTTCCTCCCAACCATAAGCAGTATAACTCTTGATCGATTTACCACTAGCCACCCCTGAGTTAGACGATGGTGCTCTCAGAGAGATTGTTTCTCCTTTCTCCACAACGGTCAGGGATGAAGGTTACTCTCCTCCTCCCACAGGAACTTGGAAACTGGTTTTCTCTGCTCTAAGAAAGGAGGCCTGCATGTGTACTTCCTCAGTCACTCGTCAGCCCCGTTTATCATCTTGTATCCAAACCCTGCCCATGGATTCTTACAGTGAGAACGAACTTACTGCTCAACTTTTTTCTCTCAACTCCATAGTTGAAGTATGTTCAATTCTCTTCTCAGGAAAGTGTTTTCTCTACTCTTCTCTCTCGTAGATCTGTCTCTGTCCCTAAATTACCTCATTTATTTCCTTCCCCAGTAAGGTTACATGGGTTTGAATCCCAATTCATGGTCAGGCCTAGAAGCCTTATCGATGGGTACCCTGCCCCATCTCCTCATTAACTCTTGAGGTTGGCCTTCCAACTACCATCCTGACTGGTAATTCATTTCCGGGTTAGAGGATTGTTGACAAATTACATGCAGTAGGTACTGGTTTGGTGAGGGTCATCTCAACCATACTTGGTTTCCCTTCACCATCTCTCTCATAGCATCCATGGTCTATCTTGGAAACTTTCCCCCTTTCAGCAGTTGTGCAACACATATTCAAATTATATTAATAACATAAATTCATACATTGACCCTTCTACACAAGGGTTCATCAAATCAAACATTCACACATATTTAGTCCTCCATAGTATCTTGTCCAGTTATAGTTATATTTACAAACTGGGGGAAACATGGGTATTACAATCCCCTCCCCCTTAAAGGAACATCGTCCTCGATGTTCTATCTGTCGACATGCTCTGTATGTACATAAGTAAACAAAAATGGATATGCATGTCTCATGGCATCGTCCATTTCCCCTGTAGCCTTATCTTGGCCAAAGTGTTTCCACTACACCTTGACTTGTACAATGGTTTTGTTCCTGAGTGGGTTTTCCTTCTTGTCTATTATGCATTGGGGTTCTGGCAGGAATTCTCCCTCGAGTTCCACCTGAATCACATACCAGTCAATAACATGATTAGAATCATGTACATACTTCTTTAATAAATAAACATGGAAAACATTATGTTCCTTCACTATGGGAGGGAGTGCTAGTCGATAGGTTATTTATCCCACTCTATTGAAAACTTCAAAGGGTCCATAATATCAAGGTGCCATCTTGGCACAAGCTCCCATACTCAAGGAGCTTCTCTTGGGTCTAAATCGGAGATACACATGATCCTTTGCTTTGAACTCTTTAAGAGTCCTTTTCATGTTTGCATAACTCTTTTGTCTATCCTGGGCTATCTTTAGATTTTGCCTGATCTGAATCACTTGTTGTTCCATTTCCTTTAGCATATATGGACCTATTGTAACTCTGTCTACTGGGTTGTTCTAGATGATTGGAATGTTTCATTTCCTTCCATAGAGGGCTCCAAAAGGGATCATTTTCAATGATTCCTGATAGCCATTGTTGTAAGAAAATTCTACCAGTGGTAGGTAGTCCTCCCACTTCTTGGGTTGATGCATTATATGCATCCTAAAAATGTCTTCTAACACTTGTTTTACCCTCTCTGTCTTCCCATCAGTTTGAGGGTGATAGGTTGTAATAAAGAGCAATTTTTTTTCAAAACCAACAAACAGAGATTTCCAAAAGTTTGAAGTAAACTTTGTATCTATGTTGGATATAATTTCCTTAGGCATGCCATGTAGTCTGAATATATCTTTCATGAAGATGCTAGCAATATCTATTACCTTTCAAGTTGACTTGATGGGTATGAAGTGAGCACCCTTTCTTAGTTTGTCCACAACTACCATGATGGAATCATTTTGTTTGGTTGATCTTGGTAATCATGTGATGAAATCCATGGAGATGGTTTCTCATTTCCATTTAGGAATTGGTAGGGGCTGCAAAAACCCTGTTGGGTGCCAGTGCTTTGCCTTGACTTGCTGGCATTCTATAAAATTAGCTATGTAATCAACTATGTCCTTTTTCAGTTCGAGCCAATAGAATAGTTTCCTAGTGGTCGTGATCATTTCCTAATAACCATGGTGACCTGTATATGGTCTTTTGTGTAGTTCATCCATTATGAACCAGTTCAATTCATCACAATTTGGAATGTATAATCTTCCCTTGTAAGTCAACATGTCATCATTAAGAACCTGATAACCTTCATACTTCATCCCTGTGGGCTCTTGATTTAGGTACGATGTCACAGTCTTGAAAAATGCATTTGTTCCTTATGCATTTTTGACTCTCTCTTTGATTTCTGATTCATTGGCACTCAAAGCTTCCAAGTGAACTACTTTCATACTTGTACTAAGGAAATCAACAACCCTATTCTCCTTTCCTTTGATATGTTTGATTTCAAAATAAAACTCACTAAGGATAGCCATCCATATAGCTTGTCTCACATTGAGTTTTGGTTGGTCAAACAAATACCTTAACCCACTATGGTTTGTCATAAGTACAAATCTTCTACCTAAGAGGTAATTCCTCCACATTTTTAAATCATGCACTATGGTAGCCAATTCCATATCATGGGTCACATAATTGACTTCATGCTCATCCAATTTTATGGATTTGTAGAAAATCACATGTCCTTCTTGCATAAGGACTCCTTTGATCCCTTCCTTGCAGACATATGTACACACAAGGAAGTATTTGTTTAGATATGCAATCTTCAGTACAGGTGTATTGGTTAGAAGGTATTTCAACTCTTGAAAACTTTCTTCACATTCTGATGTCCAAATGAATTTAAGCCCCTTTTTCCGAAGGGAGGTGATTCAACAACCAAACTTGGAGAATCATTTTATGGATATCCTATAATATCTAGTTAGGCCCATAAAGGATCTGATATCAGATACATCCTTTGGGGTAGGCCAATCCATGATGGCTTTAATCTTTTTAGGATCAAATGCCACTCCTTCCTCAGAAATAACATGGCCCAAGTAGTGGACTTGCTTCTGGAAAAAGTCACACTTACTGAGCTTAGCATAGAGTTGATGCTCTCTTAGTACTTGGAGTACTAGCTTTAGATGTTCTTCATGATCTTCCCTATTCTTAGAATAGATTAGGATATAATCAATGAAAACCAACACAAATATATCCAAGAAATTTCTAAATAGGTTATTCATTAAGAACATAAAAGTGGTTGGTGCATTGGTAAGCCCAAATGGCACCACAACAAATTCATAGTGACCATATCTTGTCCTAAAGGTTGTCTTATGGATGTCTTCATCTTTAATTCAGACCTGATGGTATCCATACTTCAACTCAATATCAGAGAAGATGGTAGCACCCCTTAATTGGTCAAACAAGTCATCAATCCTTGGAAAGGGATACTTATTCTTGATGGTCATCTTATTGAGTTGTCTATAATCTATGCACAGTCTAAGTGTGCCATCTTTATTTTTCACAAAAAAATGTTGGTTCTCCCCATGGAGACACACTAGGCCGAATGTAGCCTGTGTACCACATCTCATTCAGTTGTAGTTTGATCTCAACTATCTATGGTGTTCTAGACATTGGCATTGCTCCTAGTACAAGTTCTATTGAAAAATCAATATCCCTTCTTGGAGGTAGAACTAACACCTCTTCTAGGAATACATCTTTATATTCTCTCAATATGGGATGGTTCTTTAGGTTGGCTTTGTCATTCTCAATAGATTTTAGTACTTGTATTTCATAAAAGGGACATCCCTTTCTACAATACTTCTTCACTTGGAGGGTTGATATTTGTCTCACTGAGACAAGATTTTGAATCCCTTGTAGGGTTACCCTTCTCCCTTCTTCATTTTCACACTCCAAAGTTTACTATGACAGTCCAACTTGGTTTTTTGGAAAACCAACCAGTCGATGCCAATCAATAGGTCATAAGATCCTAGAGGAAGTATGTTTAGGTTTTCTTGGGTGGGAAACCCACTCATGACAACTTGGCATGATGGTATGACATCTATTACTTTTATTTTGGTTTCAGTAGCTAGTTGTACCATCCATGATTTAACATGTTTAACTTGTTGCAATTTACATTTATCAACAGTTTGAGGGGCAACATAACTCAAATTAGAACTAGGGTCAATTAAAATGGAAACAAGGTGGTTGGCAATTGTGCCTTCCATCTCCACCACTGAATCTTGGCGGTTAGCTTGTCTATTAACCAAGGCTACATAAATTTGTGGCAGACTCCTAACCACATCATTGACTATGGTAGCCTCTTGGATGGTGTAGAACCTCCTAGGGTTTTGTTTCCTATGTGGACAGTACCTTAGCAAATGTTTGTCTCCACAACCCCAACATTTCAAGGGTTCTATCTTCGTATTATTAGTATTACTTGGAGCTTCTCTGAATGGTTTATTTCCACTCTGGAATAGAAAATTTTGTTGATACACACTTCTGGTAGGAAGGATGTTACAAAGAAATCCCCCTGTGGACAAGTGGATTCTCTCTTGGATACTAGACCCCTATGACCAAGACATAAAAGTGCTATTGTGGACACTGAATTTCCTTTTCATGAAGCTAAACTATTCAAAGAAGAAGAAGGAAGAAGGGTAAATACCTTTTACCGACGTTTTTCCTTTCTCGATCTAGGCTGATCTTGATCTCCAAGTTCTTCAGAAGGTCATGCAATATAATGAGAAACAAGAATGAGACATACTTCCTACTCTACCATGATTAGCTTCATAATGGATCTATAACATAAACAAGTTCATGAAACGTACACAAACTTTAAAGGAAATAAGCCAAGCATAGATTTATATTAATGAAAACAAAGTGAAATGCTTACAGCCATAGATGTAGGTGCAACAACTTCACCAAGCTCTCTTTGTCCAGAACCTTGCTCAAATAATCCACACACAGAATGATGCTTTAATGATATCTCCCTTATGATATCATAAGTTTGATGCTTTACAATGTCTCTATATGATTTTCACCATGAGAAGGCCTCCTTATATAATCTTGGAGAGACCCAACCACCTTAGAGATTCTTGGGATAGGTTGAGGATATTTCTACTTCAGTTGTGGATCCTCCCTAAGATCGAGCCTTGACCTTAGATTCAAATCCAACAAACTCCAGAGATGAGGGGGATTTTTCTCAGATTTTTCTCAATAGTCAAAGATCTCCTGAAATAGCTCAATGCTCCCTAACCTTCTTTGGGGGAGTGTTCCAGCACTCTGTGCACCCTTTTGGGGGAGCGTTGAGATTTTTTAGGGAAAAATTGGGCAACACTCTCCTAACCACTGTCAGGGAGTGCCAACGCTTCCTAGCCTTCTTTGGGGGAGCATTACAATGCTCTGTGTACCCTTTTGAGGGAGAGTTGGGATTTTTTAAGGAAAATTTGGGTAGCGCTCCCCTAACCATTGTCAGGCAGTGCCAATGCTCCCTAGCCTTCTTTGGGGGAGCATTGGAATGCTCTGTGTACCCTTTTGAGGGAGCACTAGGCTATTTCAGGAGATCTTTGACTATCGAGAAAAATCAAGTATTTACCGTTCTTCCTTCTTCTTCTTTGAATAGTTTATCTTCATGAAAAGGAAAGTCAATGTCCAAAATAAAAATTTTATGTCTTGGTCATATGGGTCTATTATCCAAGAGAGAATCCACTTGTCCATAGGGGGATTTCTCTGTAACAGAAATTGGTGACTCCACTGAGGAGGAACTTTGATTTTTGATTCCTTTCCTAGGTCTTGTTTTGGCCTTTGCTCATTTTTTAATATTGTGCATGCTGTGTCTCTAATCCTTAGATGGGTTGTTGGCTCTTGGATTCATCTTACACACTGAAGTTTTGCATTTTTCCTGATTTTTTTTTTTTAATTATGGGCAAAATTTTGAGTTATGAGAGGCCAACACTCCCCTGCCTATACCGCCAGGGCATTGGCACTCCCTTACATGCTCCCACAGAGCGTTGTAATGCTCTGGTACCCTTGACACCATAGCGCTGCCCATTTTTCTGCAAAAATATTCTTGGGAGTAGTTTTTCTTAATCTTCGTTTTGCTCATTCATTTGCTCAAGGTTTATGCTATCTTAGTGTGTCCTTGTTTAGCCTCCAATTATTTGATTTCTAAGGATTAATGATTTTTTGTTTATCTTTTTGACATCTATTTTCCTTTCTTTGAGTCACTCTTCTTCCCTAATATTTGGAGTCGATCTACTGATTTCTCACTTATCTGATTGACTGAAAGCTGTTGTAAGGAAATTCAAAGATCTTTTCACTATTTCATTTTGATCTTTGAGGTCTTTTCTTCAAGCATTTCCTCGTATCTAGATTTGGTTTTCTTTTTTTTTGTTTGATCACAACGAGGGTGTGTTTTTATGTGAAGTTTTCTTTTGGGTTGCTTAAATTTCACAGATCTTGAAGTTTGATTAACATAGGAAGCTTTACATCAAACTGATTATCAGTCACATATAAACATTTTAGCATTGTATCAGATTTTTTATTGAGAACTATTACATGAGGTCATTGCATCTTAGTGTTTGAAAGTGAAAGGAAAATCCTTCTCCTTCCCTTAAATAGAAATTCATTGAAAGAAAAGACCGCTTATCATTTCTTATACATGTTTTGGAAATTAAGTCATAATATCATTAGTTTTCACTCTCATACACCTCTTAGTAAACAACAACCACTAAAATCAACGCTCAGCTAAAATTCATTAGACATTTTTACATTTTTTGTTAGAAAACCTACATTAGCTTAAGGTGTATGGATTTGGAATAAGTTGAAAGGATAACTTTCCAAAGATGTCAAACAAACATTAGCATCTTGCGATAGGGAAAGAAAATCCAATTGTCGTATAGGATTTCTGGGATCCCCCTCTCACATAGGGGTTACGCACGTGGTCGCGTTTGAGAGAGTTACAGAGATTATCCCTCCGTGGTTCAACTATTCGTAGTAGTCAGATCATATATTAGGGGTTCTTCTTGAGGTTAAACTGTCTTCATTTGGTCTCGGTGCTTCGTGAATTCCGAATCCATTCTAGGTCCTCTAGAGTTCTACCGGTCCACTTGTCCTCAGTTCTCTTGAAGGATTTCAGACTTGTTATCCTACCCATACGTTCAGACTAGACTGTTGATTGTACCCTCCCAAGGGATGACTATGAGTTGGTGACCTTAGTAGCCATAATATTTAGGGTCTCACACAAGGTGACGGTGAAGGGAAGTCTCACCATACCTGGAACAGATTTTGGTCAAACTCACTCGGGCTCCTTGGAGGGTAAATTCACATTTACTGCATGGAAGCTTGCACCAAGGCGTAAGTCTATTAAGCAGGTCACCAACGTAACTGATCCACCTGCTCTATCCCCGCCCCTTCCTATATTGATCTCGTGATGTTGGATTTCATCACCAACTAGTGGTTTCATTATGGGAAGTTTAATTTGATTGTTTGCTCCTCAGCTACATAGAATTTGTTATTTGTTTTACTTAGTAGACCTTAGGTTGAGTCAGTGTTAATGGAATTAACTCCTGAGAGCACCAATGGAGGAACTCCTTATCTCGGGGAACCTTACACCTTTCCTTCCTTTTGAAACTTTGGTCCTCCATACATTGCCACATTGAGTCTTTTGGGACTCACCATCGAATTATCGGTTTGGTTTTTCCCTGCTTCGATAATCTCGAATCCTCCCAGTGCTTCAACTGCATGTAATACTTTAGATGTTAGTACACCACCCACACATCAACCTCATGTCTACTTTTCGCCTTCTTCACCCATTAAGTCTCCTTCCTTTTCTCCTTCTTTTCCTAGTGAAATCTCTAAAGCAAGTAGCCAAGTTGATCAGAAGAAGAAGAAATGGAAAGAGAAGAAGAGGAAGAACCCAAAAAGGACCAAGGCTCCAACAACATTAGATGTTGAATCCCAACAACCAACTACTATTAATAGTACTAGGAGTGTTGATGAGTTCAACAAGATTAAAATGAAGAATCGGAAACCCAAATTCCATTGTAGTCTTTGTAAGGGTGACCACTTTCTGAGGGATTTCCCTGGTAATCCCAAGGTCTTAGAAATGTGTTCCTCCATGTCATCGGCCTCTGTTGGTCATGCCAGTGATACCTCGTCAACTAGTGATGTTAAGGTTGGTAAGAAAAAGACACCTGTCAAATACCATTTTATGTTATGCAAAGGTGATCATTATTCTCACCTTTTTCCTCGCATGGATGAGGTTTCTTCTCTATTGGAAGAACTTCCACTTCCAAAAGGTTATCATAATATTTCCCCCAATCCATCATTAGTTGATGGACTGATCAATTTGGTTCCACCCCGATCAATCCGGTTGATCAGGTGGTCAATCTAGTTTCATCCTCGGTTGAACC
>CBVK0104059030.1:0-17253 GCA_900067695.1 Picea abies
CGATCCCCGAAACTCCGATGAAGAAAAATCAACGGTCCATATCTCATGCTTTCTTTAGCGGCTGCGATCAAATCGCGAAATTGCATATCGCGATTTCGGGGTTTTCGTTTTCGAGTGAAATGGACATTTCAAAGTCCCGATCCCCGATTCTCTGATGGCTTGTCTCTCTCGCAGCTTATACAGATCTGATGACTTAGATCCTCTCTCCGACAAGGGCTGTAAACTACGGTCCAGATTCATTCTTATCCAATAGCTATGATTACATCGTGAAATCACATATTGCGATTTTGGGGTTTTTGTTGTCATTGTTCACGAGACTCGTGAAACTCTGATTCCTGATTCTCTGATGAAGCCTCTCCTCTTGTTCATGGGAACTTATCCTCCATGTAACTTCCGTCGATCTGACAAATGTCGGCGACTCTACACCAAATCTAACGGCTCTCGCTGCGTGCACTCACTGCCTTCGATCATTCACCTCTCTGAACTTGTCTTTTGTTTCCTTGTCATATTCAATGTTGTACTTGCCATCAATGACAAGCTTACGCTGCCTGTTCACCGAATTTGCCAACATAATTTTGCTTTTCAAAAATCACCTTGAACGAAAGAATTCCTCAATGTTGTGAGCGCTCGGGAACCCGCATGCATCTCTCAAATGGGTATCAAAAAATCAATTATATTTGTAAACCAATAATTTTACTTCTTCCTCTTTGCTTTCATTCGGGGTTGGTCAAGAGTGGTCCTAGAATGACCCAAAGTGGAGAAAAAGGGGTCCAAGAACTACACATGTTCGCCTGCAATTGGGACCACATGTACAACTCTCAAATCTATATTCAAATATGATTTCATATTTAGAAATGAAGAATTTATTTTTTCAAAAATTACCTTGATTCGGGGTTGACCAGAATTGGTTCCAAAATGATCTGAGTTTGAGTGAAAGGGGCCAAAGAATGCCTAAATGTTGTGAGCACTCGTGAACCCTTGTTAATCTCTCAAATACGTATCCAAAAATTATTTTATATTTGTAAACAAATAATTTCACTTCTTTATCCTTTCCTTTGTTTGGGGAAAGAATAAAGTGGCCCTAGAATGACCTGAAGTTGAGAAAAAGGGGCCCAAGAAATACATGTATTCACCCACAATAGGGATCGTGTGTACATCTCTCAAATGGGTATCCAAATATGATTTCATATTGTAAATTAAAGAATTTCACTTTTGAAAAATCACCTTCATTCAGGGCTGACCATAATCGATCCTAAAATGATTCAAATTTGATCAAAAGGTGATAAAGAATTCCTCAACGTTGCAAGAGCTAGGGAAACCATGCACACCTCTCAAATGGATATCAAAATATTATTTTATATTTGTAAGCCGATAATTGCACTTCTTATGCCTTTCCTTTGTTCGTCGTTTGTCGAAAGTTTCCCTAGAATGACATGAAGTTGAGAAAAAGGACCCCAAGACCTACACGTCTTTTCTCGCAATCATTACCATGTGTACATCTCTCAATTGGGTATCAAAATATGGTTTCATATTTGGAAATGAAGAATTTTTCTTTTAAAAAATCACCTTCATTTAGGGATGACCATAATCGACACTAAAACGATCCGAATTTGATCGAAAGGGGCCAAAGAATGCCTCATGTTGTGAGCACTTGGGAACCCACTTGCATCTCTCAAATGAGTATAAAAATTTTATTTTATATTTGTAAACCTATAATTTGACTTCTTCCTCCTTTCCTTCATTCGGTGTTAGTTGAAAGTGGTGCTAGAATGACCCGGAGTTGAGAAAAGGGGGCCTAAGAACTACACGTCTTCATCGATAATTGGGACCTCATGTACAACTCTCAAATGGGTATCGAAATATGATTTCATATTTGGAAATGAAGCATTTCATTTTCAAAAATCACCTTCATTCGAGGTTGATAAGAATCGACCTTAAAACGATCTGAATTTGACATAAAGGGGCCAAAGAATGCCTCAACTTTTTGAGTGTTCAGGAACCCATGTGCATCTATCAAACGGGTATCAAAAAATTATTTTATATTTGTAAATTGACAATTTCACTTCTTTCGCCTTGCGTTCATTTAGGGCTAGTTGAGAGTGGCCTTATAATGACCCGGAGTTAAGAAATAGGGGCCCAAGAACTACACACCTTCTCTTGCAATCGAGACCTTGTGTAAACCTCTCAAATGGGTATCCAAATATAATTTCATATTTGGAAATGAACAATTTTT
Organism: Picea abies; assembly: GCA_900067695.1. Classification (NCBI taxonomy): domain Eukaryota; kingdom Viridiplantae; phylum Streptophyta; class Pinopsida; order Pinales; family Pinaceae; genus Picea; species Picea abies. The sequence continues at coordinate 2,234 of CBVK0104059030.1, forward strand.
TCTCTTAAAAAATAACCTTCATTCAGGGTTGACCAAAATCGACCATAAAACGATCCAAATTTGAGTGAAAGGGGCCAAACAATGCCTCAACATTGCAAGCGCTCGTGAACCCACATGCATCTCTCAAATGGGTATCAAAATATTATTTTTTATTTGTAAACCAATAATTTCACTTCTTCCACCTTGGATTTGTTAGGGGTTGTCAGGGGTCAGTTGAAAGTTTCCCTAGAATGACATGAGGTTGAGAGAAAGGGGCCCAAGAACTACATGTCTTCGCCCATAATTGGGACCTCCTATACAAATCTCAAATGGGTATCCAAATATTGTTTCATATTGGGAAATCAAGAATTACTCTTTTAAAAAATCACTTTCATTTAGGGTTGACCAAAATTGACCCTAAACCAATCCAAATTTGATCGAAATGGGCCAAAGAATCCCTCAACGTTGTGAGCGCATAATCACCCACATGCATCTCTCAAATAGGTATAAAAAAATTATTTTATATTTGTAACCTTATAATTTCACTTCTTCAACCTTGCCTTTGTTCGAGGCTAGTCGAAAGTTTCCCTAGAATGACCCAAAGTTGAGAAAAAGGGGCCCAAGAACTACATGTTTTCGCCCACAATCGACACTACGTGTACAACTCTCAAATGAGTATCCAAATATGATTTCATAATTGGAAATGAAGAATTTTTCTTTTCAAAAATCACCTTAATTCTGGGTATACCCAAGTCGACCCTAGATCAATCTGAATTTGAGCGAATAATGCCTCAACATTGTGACCCTGCATGAACCCACATGCATCTCTGAAATTTATATCAAAAAATTATTGTATATTTTTAAACGAATAATTTCACTTCCTCTTCCTTGCCTTTGTTCATGGATGGTCGAAAGTGGCCCTAGAATGACCCGAAGTTGTGAAAAAGAGGCCGAAGAACTACATGTATTTTCTTGCAATCAGTTCCTTTTGTACAACTCTAAAATGGGTATCCAAATATGATTTTCTATTTGGAAATGAATAATTTCACTTTTCAAAAATTATTTGTATTCGGTGTTTACCAAAATTGACCCTAAAATGATCCAAATGTGATCGAAAGGGGACAAAACATTCCTCAATGTTGCGAGTGCTCGAAAACCCACATGGATCTCTCAAATGGGTATTAATAAATTATTTTATATTTGTAAACTGATAATTTCACTTCTTCCACCTTCCTTTCTTTTGTGGTTGGTATAAAGTGGCCCTAAAATGACCCGAAGTTGAGAAAATAGGTCCCAAGAACTACATGTCTTCGCCCACAATCGAGACCTTGTGTACAAATCTCAAATCAGTATCCAAATATGATTTCATATTTGGTAATTAAGAATTTCCCTTTTCAAAAATAACCTTCATTCGAGGTCAACCATAATCGGCCCCAAAATGAACTGAATTTGATCGAAGGGGGGCAAAAAATGCCTTCACGCTGTGAGCACTCAGGAATCCACGTGCATCTCTCAAATGGGTATCAAAAAATTATTTTATATTTGTAAATCGATAATTTCACTTCTTTCTCCTTGCCTTCATTCAAGGCCGGTCACTAGTGGCTCTAGGATGACCCGAAGTTGAGAAAAACGGGCACAAGAAGTGCACGTATTCTACCACAATTAGTACCTCATGTACAACTCTCAAATGGGTATCCAAATATTATTTCATAATTGGAAATCTAGAATTTCTCTTTTCGAAAATCACCTTCATTCAGGGTTGACCAGAATCGACCGTAAAACAATCAGAATTTGATCGAAAGGCACCAAAGAATGCCTCAACCTTGCCAGCACTCGGGAACACACAAGCATCTATCAAGTGAGTATTGAAATATTATTTTATATTTTTAAACCAATAATTTAACTTCTTCCACCTTGCCTTCATTTTGGGTTGGTCGAAAGTGGCCCTAGAATGAACCGAAGTTGAGTAAAAGGGGCCCACAAACTACATGTATTTGCCCACAATCAGGACCACATGTATGACTCTCTAATGGGTATCCAAATATGATTTCATATTTGGAAATGAATAATTTTTCTTTTCAAAAATCACCTTCATTCAGGGTTGACCTGAATCAACCCTAAAACAATCTAAATTTGATCGAAACAGACCAAAGAATTCCTCAAAGTTGCGAGTGCTTGGGGACCCACATGCATCTCTCAAATGGGTATCAAGAAATCAATTTATATTTTTAAACTGATAATTTCACTTCTTTCTCCTTCTTGCCTTCATTCAGGGCTGGTCGAATAACAACCTTAGAATGACCCGAAGTTGAGAAAAATGGGTCCAAGAACTACACATATTTTCCCACAATCGGGTCCCCATGTACAAATCTCAAATGGGTATCCAAATATGATTTCAAATTTGGAAATACATAAATTTTATTTTCAAAAATCACCTTCATTCAATGTTGACCAAAATCGACCCTAAAAATATCTGAATTTGAGTGGAAGGGGCCAAAAAATGCGTTAGCATTATAGGTGCTCGGAAACCCACATGCATCTCTCAAATGTGTATCCAAAAATTATTTTATATTTGTAAACCAATAGTTTCACTTCTTCATCCTTCCCTTCGTTCGGGGTTGGTTGAAAGTGGCCCTAGAATGACCCGAACTGTGGAAAAAGGGGCCCAAGAACTACATGTCTTTGCCCACAATAGGGACCTCATATACAACTCTAAAATGGGTATCCAAATACAATTTCATATTCAGAAATGAATAATTTCTCATTTCAAAAATCATCTTCATTAGGGGTTGACCAAAATCGACCCTAAAATGATCTGAATTTGATCAAAAGGGGCTAAATAATACCTCAACGTTGCGAGCGCTCAGGAGACCACTTGCATCTTTCAAACATGTATTAAAACATCATTTTATGTTTTTAAACCTATAATTTCACTTCTTCCTCCTTGCCTTCATTCGAGGCTGGTCCAAAGTGACCCTAGAATGACTTGAAGTTGAAAAAAAGGGCCCCGAGAACTACATGTCTTCGCTCACAATGGGGACCACGTGTACAACTCTCAAATGGGTATAAAAATATGATTTCATATTGGTAAATGAATAATTTCCTTTTAAATCACCTTCATTCAGGGTTGAACATAATTAACCTAAAAAGAATTGAATTTGATCGAAAGGGGCCAAAGAATGCCTCAACATTTTGAGCGCTCGAGGACCCACGTGCATATCTCAAATGGGTATCAAAAAATTATTTAATATTTGTAAACTGATAATTTCACTTCTTCCACCTTGCCTTCATTCAAGGTTGGTCGCTAGTGGATCTAGGATGACTCGAAGTTGAGAAAAATGGGCCCAAGAACTACACGTATTCTTCCACAATTGGGACCTCATGTACAACTCTCAAATGAGTATCCAAATACAATTTCATAATTGGAAATCAAGAATTTCGCTTTTCAAAAATCACCCTCATTTGGGGTTGACCAGAATCGACCATAAAACAATCAGAATTTGATCGAAAGGCACCAAAGAATGCCTCCATGTTTTCATCACTTGGGACCCCACATGCATCTCTCAAATGGGTATCAAAATATTATTTTATATTTTTAAACAAATAATTTCCTTTCTTCCACCTTTCCTTCATTCGAGGCTGGTCGAAAGTGGCCCTATAATGACCCAAACTTGAGAAAAAGGCACCCAAGAACTACATGTCTTCACCTGCAATCGAGACCTCGTGTACAACTCTCAAATGGGTATCCAAATATGATTTCATATTTGGAAATAAATAATTTCTCTTTTCAAAAATTACCTTCATTTGTGGTTGACTAGAATCGACCCCAAAACGATCCAAATTTGAGCAAAGTGGGCCAAAGAATGCCTCAACATTGTAAGCACTCAGGAACCCACATGCATATCTCAAATGGGTTTCAAAAAGTTATTTTATATTTGTAAACTGACAATTTCACTTCTTCCATCATGCCTTCGTTCGGGGTTGGTCGAAAGTGGCCCTAGAATGACCCAAAGTTGAGAAAAAAGGTGCCCAAGAAATACACGTGTTCGCCTGCAATTGAGACCTCGTGTACAAATATCAAATGGGTATCCAAATACGATTTCATAATGGGAAATAAATAATTTCACTTTTAAAAGATCACCTTCATTTAGGATTGACCATAATAGACCCTAAAATGATCTGAATTTGATCGAAAGGGGCCAAAGAATGGCTCGACATTGCGAGCACTCATAAACCCATACACACATCTCAAATGGGTATCAATTTTATTTATTTATTTATTTATAAGCCTATAGTTTCACTTCTTCCTCCTTGCCTTCATTTAGGGTTGGTCGAAAGTTAATCTAGAATGAATCGAACTTGAGAAAAAGGGGCCCAAGAACTACACATCTTCGCTCGCAATCATGACCTCATGTACAACTCTCAAATGGGTATCCAAATATGATTTCATATTTGGAAATGACAAATTTCACTTTTCAAAAATGACCTTCATTCTCTCAAATGGGTATCCAAATATGATTTCATATTTGGAAATGACAAATTTCACTTTTCAAAAATTACCTTCATTTGGGGCTGACCATAATCGACCCTAAAATGATCCAAATTTGATCGAGAGGGGCGAAAGAATATCTCAACGTTGCAAGCGCTTGAGAACCCACATGCATCTCTCAAATGGGTATCAAAATATTATTTTATATTTGTAAACCGATAATTTCACTTATTCCATCTTGCCTTCATTCGGGATTGGTCGAAAGTTTCCCTAGAACGACCCAAAGTTGAGAAAAAGGGGCCCAAGAAATACATGTATTTCCCTGCAATTGGGATCGCATGTACAACTTTCAAATGGGTATCCAAAAATGATTTCATATTTGGAAATGAATAATTTCACTTAAAAAAAATCACCTTCATTCAAGATTGATTAGAATCGACCCTAAAACGATCCAAATTTGATTGAAAGGGGCCAAAGAATACCTCAACATTGCAAGCACTCATGAAAACACGTGCACCTCTCAAATGGGTATAGAAAAATTATTTTATATTTGTAAACCAATATTTTGACTTCTTCTTCCTTGCCTTCATTCAAGACTAGTCAAAAGTTTCCCTAGAATGACCCGAAGTTGAAAAAAGGGGGCCCAATAACTACATGTCTTCGCTCTCAATCGGGACCTTGTGTACAACTCTCAAATGGGTATCCAAATATGATTTCATATTTGGAAATGAAGAATTTTTCTTTCCAAAAATCACCTTCATTCAGGGATGACTAAAATTGACCCTAATACGATTTGAATTTGTTCAAAAGGAGCCAAAGAATGTTTCAACATTGTGAGCGCTCGAGAACCCACGTGCATCTCTCAAATGGGTATCAAAAACTTAGTTTATATTTGTAAACTATTAATTTAACTTCTTCCTCCTTGCCTTCATTCAGGGCTGGTGGAAAGTGGCCCTAGAATGACCCGAAGTTGAGAAAAATGGGCCCAAGAACTACACATCCTCGCCTGCAATCAGAACCATGCATACAATTCTCAAATGGGTATCCAAATAGGATTTCATATTTGGAAATGAAGAATTTCAATTTTCAAAAATCACCTTCATTCGGGGATGACCAAAATCGAACCTAAAATAATCAAATTTTGATCAAAAGTGGCCAAATAATCCCTCGACGTTGTGAGCGCTCAAGAACCCATGCAAATATCTCAATTGGGTATCAAAAATTTATTTTATATTTGTAAACTAGTAATTTCACTTCTTCTACCTTGCCTTCATTTGGGGCTGGTCAAAAGTGGCCCTAGAATGTCCCAAAGTTGAGAAAAAGGGGTCCAAGGTATACACGTCTTCGCCCGCACTTGGGACTATGAGTACAACTCTCAAATGAGTATCCAAATATGATTCATATATGGAAATGAAGAATTTTTCTTTTCAAAAATCACCTTCATTCCGCATTGATTAGAATCAACCATAAAATGATTCAAAAATATGTGAGAAGGGCCAAAGAATGTCTCCACGTTGCGAGCGCTTGGGAACCCATGTGCATTTGTCAAATGGGTATAAAAAATTATTTTATATTTGTAAATTGATAATTTGAATTCTTCCACCTTGCCTTCATTCGAGACTAGTCGAAAGTGGCCCTAGAATGACCCGAAGTTGAGAAAAAGAGGCCTAAGAAATACACGTCTTCATTGACAATCAGGACCACATGTACAACTCTCAAATGGGTATCCAAATATGATTTCATATTTGGAAGTGAATAATTTCTCTTTTCAAAAATCACCTTCATTCGGGGTCGACCATAATCGACCATAAAACGATGCAAATTTGAGAGAAAGGGGATAAACAATGCCTCAACCTTGTGAGCGCTCGGGAACCCACATGAATCTCTCAAATGGGTATCAAAAAATTATTTTATAATTGTAAAAAAATAATTTCACTTCTATATCCTAACATTCATTTGGGTTTAGTAGATTGTGTCTATAGGATGACCCGAAGTTGAGTAAAAGGGGCCCAATAACTACACATCTTCGTCGTACTCGAGACCTCGTGTACAACTCTCAAATGGATATCTAAAAAAAAAATGTATTTGGAAATGAATAATTTCCCTTTTCAAAAATCACCCTCATTTGGGGTTGACCAAAATCGACCCTAAAATGATCTAAATTTGATCGAAATGGGCCAAAGAATGCCTCCATGTAGCGAGCTCTTGCGAAACGACATACATATATAAAATGGGTATCAAAAAATCATTTTATATTTATAAACCGATAATTTCACTTCTTCCACCTTGCCTTTGTTTGGGGATGGTCGAGGGTGGCTCTAGAATGAACCGAAGTTAATAACAAGGGGCCCAAGAACTACACATCCTTGGCCATAATCGTGACCTTTTGTACAACTCTCAAATGGGTATCAAAATAGGATTTCATATTTGGAAATGAAGAATTTCCCTTTTCAAAAATCACCTTCATTCGAGGTTGACCATAATCGACCCTAAAATGATTTGAATTTGATCGAAAGGGGCCAAAGAATGCCTAAATGTTGTGAGTGGTTAGGAACCCACCTGCATCTCTCAAATGGGTATCAAAATATTATTTTATATTTTTAAGCCAATAATTTCACTTCTTCCTCCTTTCCTTCATTCAGGGCCGGTCGAAAGTGGCCCTAGAATGACCCAAAGTTGAGAAAAAAGGGCCCAAGAACAAAACTTCTTTGCATGCAAGCAGGTCCTTGTTTACAAATCTCAAATGGGTATCCAAATATAATTTCGTATTTGGAAATGAAAAATTTATCTTTTCAAAAATCACCTTCATTCGATGTTAACTAAAATCGACCGTAAAACAATCTGAATTTGACCAAAAGGCATCAAAGAATCCAAATATGAAACAACTCTCAAATGGGTATCCAAATATGATTTCATTTTTGGAAATAAATAATTTATCTTTTCAAAAATCAACTTCTTTTGGGTTAACCAGAATCGACCTTAAAATGATCTGAATTTGATCGAAAGGGGCCAAAGAATGCTTCAACGTTGCGATCACTCAGGAACCCACATGCATCTCTCAAATGGGTATCAAAAAATTATTTTATATTTGTAAACCAATAATTTCACTTCTTTCTCCTTTCCTTCGATCGGGGCTGATTGAAAGTGGCCCTAGAATGACCTGAAGTTGAGAAAAATGGGCCCAAGAACTACACTTCTTTTCCTGCAAGCAGGTCCTCGTTTATAACTCTCAAATAGGTATCAAAATATAATTTCATATTTGGAAATGAAGAATTTCTCTTTTCAAAAATCGCCTGCATTCGATCTTGACTAGAATCGGCCCTAAAATGATCTAAATTTGACCAAAAGGGGCCAAGGAATGCCTCAACATTGCGGGCACATGGGAACCAACGTGCATCTCTCAAATATGTATCAAAAAATTATTTATATTTGTGAAACAATAATTTGACTTCTTCCATCTTTCCTTCGTTCGGGGCTGGTCAAAAGTGGCCCTATAATGACTCAAAGAGTGGAAAAGGGGCGCAATAACTACATGTCTTCACCCGCAGTAGGGACTTCCAATACAACTCTCAAATGTGTATTCAAATATGCTTTCATATTTGGAAATGAAGAATTTCTCTTTTCAAAAATCACCTTCATTCAGGGTTTACCAAAATCGACCCTAAAATGATCCGAATTTTATCGAAAGGGGCTAAAGAATACCTCAATTTTGTGAACATTCAGGAACCCAATTGCATCTCTCAAATGCGTATCAAAAAATTATTTTATATTTGTAAACCAATAATTTCGCTTCTTTTAACTTGCCTTCATGAGAGGCTAGTCAAAAGTGACCCTAGAGTGACATGAAGATGAGAAAAAGGGGACCAAGAACTACATGTCTTCACCTACAATAGGGACCACATGTATAATTCTCAAATGGGTATTGAAATCTTATTTCATATTTGAAAATGAAGAATTTATCTTTTCAAAAATCACCTTCATTCGGGGTTGACCATAATCGACCCTAAAACGATCTGAATTTGAGCGAAAGGAGCCAAAGAATGCCTCAACGTTATGAGTGCTCAAGAACCCACGTGAATATCTCAAATGGGTATCAAAAAATTATTTTATATTTGTAAATCGATAATTTCACTTATTTATCATTGCCTTCGTTCATGGTTGGTCGATAGTGTCTCTAGGATGACTCGAAGTTGAGTAAAAGGGCCCCAAGAAATACACATCTTCACTTGCTATGGGGACCTCGTGTACAACCTTCAAATGGGTATCCAAATATGATTTCATATTTGGAAATGAATAATTTTACTTTATAAAAATCACTTTCATTCGGGGTTGACTAGAATTGTCCCTAAAATGATTGGAATTTGATCGAAAGGGGCCAAAGAATTCCTCCACGTTGTGAGTGCTCATGAATACACATGCATATTTCAAATGGGTGTCAAAAAATTATTTTATATTTTTAAGCCGATAATTTCACTTATTCTTCCTTGCCTTTGTTTGGGGTGTTGATTAATTGGGTTGGTTGTCATTGATGTCAACCCTTGAAGAAAGTCCGATAGTGAATTTCGGTAGCACAAAGGTTTGGGTAATGGACCCAAGTTTGTTTGATGTATAATGGTATGAGGTTTTATATATTTGTAGGTAAGAATATTCTAGATGGATATTACATGTCATGTCATTTGCGATGGTATGTGGAACGTCACATAAATCCTCACGGTTTGAGAGTTATGGCCTTATGAAGTTGAAGGACCCTCATATGATTGGCTTGAAACCCCAAAAGGTCAAAGCAGTCGAAGTGCTTGCAAAGAAGAAATTATTTAAATAATAAAGTGAAGTGACAAAGTCAAAGAGGACTATTTAAATAATAAAGTGAAGTGACAAAGTCAAAGAGGGTTATTTAAATAATAAAGTGAAGTGACAAAATCAAAGAGAATTATTTAAATAATAAAGTAAATAGAGAACTTTCTAATTATGGAAAGTGGTTTCTAATTATGGAAAGTGGTTATAAGAAGGTTAACCCTAAAATGAGGAAAATGGGTTAAGCGTTCAAGTGGCTATTGGATACATGGACAAGTGGAAAATTGGGAAAAGTTGGACATAGGTGACTATGTGGACAAAGTGGCCTAGAAGATGCTTCTAAGGAAGCTACTTGGAGAGTATAAATAAGAGGCAAGGCTCTCTCCTTTTAATCACACTTGAGCATATTGAATATCTACAGGTGACTGAGGTAACCAAAGGATATCTAAGCCGAATTTTAGAGGGAAGGTGAAGTAAAGAAGGCCGAAATTCAAGGGAGGATAAATTCTTTTGATGATGTTTTCTAAGGTATGTTATTTATAGGTCATCTCACCATTTTCGCAATATTTTTTTTCTAGAATGATTCAGACCATGAAATTTGGAGGCCATTGAGGAAACATATCCAAGTAGCTATGGTACGAATTTCATCTTGTGGGTCGTTGTATTTTTGGAGTTACACTCTGTGGAAAATAGGGTTTGTGGCTAGTCCTGAAACTAGTCTAAAACAAGTGTTTCGGGTAAAAAAATCATAACTTATTCATAAAAGATCCAATTTTAGTAAAACCATATGTGTTGGTTATAGTACAAACTGTAGTATTCTTTGTAAAATTTTCATATCCATACAACTAATATTCCATGTGGAGCACACTCTACAAGTTCGCTCTCTAGAATAAGCCAGAATTCAAAAAGGTATGTCGTTTTTCCTATAACACCTTTTATGAGAGGTTCCAAGTAGTGAAACATGGTGGAATTGCATAAAACAAACTAAAGAACATTGTGTACTATTTTAATATATTTATTCATTACAGGTACATAGTTATGATTATTTCAAGTTAGGGTTGTTGACTAATCCAAAACTAGTCATGTGAGACTAAAGTAAAGTTTGATGAAAATGCTAGTATCTTGTTGTTAAAGTTAAGGAAGGTTTGCAGGTTGAGGTACAACTTGGCGCATGGTTGATGCACTTGTTTATGGTAAAATTTGATTACAGATTATTTGGTATAGGTTGGTACATGGTTGATGCACTTGTTTATGGTACAGGTTGATTACAGGTTGAGGTACAGGTTGATGCATGGTTCAGGTTGTTTGGTGTAGGTTGTATATGTTTATAGTAGTATATCTCACAGTGATAGTGTGAAAATGGTTCTATCATTCTACTTATACATCAGGGTGGTTGGACAGGGTAAGGACAGGTTCTTGTAGCCACCATTCGGCTGTAGACAGAGAACATAGGGGGTTGTAGCCTCCTTTTGGTTGTAGCTAGAGAATTGGGGAGTTGGCGCTTCCCTCAGGTTGTAGCCTAAGAAACTAGGGGGTTGGAGCCTCCTTCTAGCTGCAACTGGAAAAAAAAGGAAGTTGGTGCTTCCAATGAATGTAATTCTTCAAGACATATAAGAAAAATCAGTATGTGGTTTTCTCCCACTTTGGGTTTCCACATAAAAACAGTGGTGTACTATGTATGTGTATGATTGTTCATTTGTTCATTGTTTATTTACTCTGCAAATATTGGATGATAATGCTACATTTATATAACACTTGCATTATATGGTTAAAAAGGATTAGATTGCTCTATTACTGATTCAACCCCCCTCTCAGTAATCCAACAATTGGTTTCAGAGTGAGGTTCCTTCATAAATCAATTTAACCAATGAAAGGTAGATCATGGAGAGAAAAAACATGTATAAAAATGGAATACCACAGTTTGATGGACATAAGTATGCATTTTGGAGCACAAGGATGTAGACATGTATACAGACACAAGGATTTGAAATTTGGCAATCAATTGTAGATGGATACACAACACCAGAAGTTTCGCTGATAAATGACAAGCAGTGAAACTTGGTCAGAATAATTCCAAAGAAAAAAATACACTTTTGAATGGTCTTGGAGAATCGATATTCACCAAAGTTGCACATTGTAAATCCGTTAAAGATATTTAGGACAAACTTCGAAATATTTATGAAGGAGATTCAAAAGTCAAAGCAACAAATATTCAAACTTATAGAGGTCAGTTTGAACAACTAAAGATGAAGGAAGATGAGAATATTGCATCTTACTTTTTACTAGTCAATGAAACAGTAAATGCAATATTGGGATTGGGAGAAGAAATAAAAGAATCTTTAGTTGTTCAAAAGGTACTAATATCTCTTCCTATGAGATTTGACCCTAAGATATCAAAACTAGAAGAAAGAGAAGATCTAAACTCAATAATCATGGACAAACTGCATGGAATATTCACAGCATATGAAATAATAACTGAACAGGAAAATCCAGATATAAAAGAAGCAACCTTCAAATCATCCAAAAGGTAAAATCAAAAGGGAAAGAAAAAATAAAAATAATATAGCAGCACCAGTGACATCTTGGAAGATGATGAAGAAGTGGCCAACTTTGTCAGAAGATTGAACAAGGGAACCAATGATAGGTATAGAGATAAGATTCCTTTGATTTGTTTTAATTATGATGGTATTGGCCATTTTTCTAACAAATGTCCTCATAAGAAAAAGAGAAATGATGAAGGTTACTCAAATAACAAACAAACATATAAAGGCAAAATAACCACAAAGAATTTTTTCAAGAAAAGCTTATGCAACAAAGAAGACATCGCATCATCAGATGAAGATGAAGTCAGTGAAAGTGAGACAGAAAGAGTTCTATTCATGGAAGTAAAAGACTCTGATAAAGAAGACTCTAAAGAAGAATACGAAGAGGTCGAAGAAGAATATGAAGAGGCACGCATTGACTACTAAGAAGAATTATTGTATTCCATAGAAGTTATCAGAAGAGAAAAGAAGAAAAACAAGAAACTACAAGTGGAACTAGACAAGAAAGAAGACACTCAGGAACTAGAACAAATGATCACAAATTTGAAGGTTTAAATTGAAGAAGATAAAAGAATTGAAGAAGCACTCAAAGAACAGCTAGAAGGAAGAGACAGGATCATTGGAAATTTGGAAGCAGAAATTGTCACATTAAGAAAGGATATTCAAAATAAAAATATGCAGAACAACTCAAAAGTTTTGAATGACATTATAAATAGTAAAAAACCTTATCATGACAAGTCCGGAATTGGATACAATCAGACAGAAAAGGAATCAAACTCCAAAACAATAGAACAAGAAACATATCCAAAAAGATATGTTGAAACAATCAAAGGGGGAAGGAAGGTCTACAAAGAAAATTACAGGGACACTCCTCCACCGAGAAGACTCATATTTTAGAATCAACGACTGACAGAAGCAGATAGGACTCAGGAAGAAGAAGGATTCATAAGAGTACCTCCTTTCATAATATCTTCAACTCCCGAGTATCAAACTATATTTTTTGGTTTATGTTATGCATGTAATAATTTTGGACATAAAGCTGTGAATTGAAGAGCTAACAACAAAAACATAAACAAATTTGAAAGTCATACACAAAAGTGTTGGCATGTTTTACAGACAGTGTATGCTTTTCATTGATGGCAAGTACAGCAACAAAGATGGCAGCAAACGTGCAAAGGATTGTAGGCAGGTCATTGATGACAAGATCAGAGTAAGCATCGATGAAAAATAGAAACAAAGTAAGCTCAAGAGTAATTAGAAGAGAGTCGATCGCAGTGCCTAAGCTCAGGAGGAGAAGTGTCAGTGATCGTTGGATCCCATTTAAATTTCTGAAAGAAGGAGGATCGGCAGATCTGATTGTAGACAAGAATAATGCACATAAGAGGAGGACATATCTCAGGTGTCAGATCTGAGCATAAGTTTCAACCATCGTTGGATCAGGGAGAACCTGCATGTTCATTAAAGTGCAAGGAGAAGCAGGTATACAAAATCCTGAAAGAAGGAGGACCGTCCATCTACGAGCAGGACACATGGACACAGATCAAAATTTTGCTGATTGGAAAGTCAAAGGTATGAAATGCTCCAGCCTTTCACCTCTCGAACTCGCGATATGAAAAATCACGAAATAATCTCAACCGTTAGATCGAGGCCAAATATGGACTGTTGATCAGGCACAACGAAGGCTCATGGAGTTGTGAAGTCTGGATAAAATCTTGACCGTTGATCCAAGAGGGACGCGTGGTAGAATATTAGAGCATGTCAAAGACTCCATTTCGAGGTTTCGCGAATCGCGACTTGGAGAGGCAAGAAACAATACCACAGGAATGTCAAAATTGCGAAATGATCTAAGCCATCAGATCAAGGGTTTATTGGGACCATTGATCCCACTCCATTTCATAGTTTCACGGATCAGTAGTTGGAAGTGTCAAGAACATTCACCACATGAATGTCGAAATCACGAAATGATCTGAGCCATTGGTTCGAAGAGATCGTGAACCATTGATCTGACCCCCTTCGATGTATTGGAGACTAGGATTTCGGTTACCAAGAGATGGAGAAGTTAGAGACACTCAACATCAGGAGTCTCAAAATGCCAAAAAATGAAATCTCGAAAAGCACTTTATGAACAAGCGCTTGGTCATGGCCATGGTCATATAGAGGAAGGAGCTAGCGCAGAAAACTCTGTTTCAGAGTTTCAGAGATCGCGACATGGACTAGAGAGACACTTGGCCACAAGAAAGTCGAAATGATGAAATACGAAATAAATGCAAGCTTATGAAGATCATTCAACGGTGCAGATGAAACTGAAGGGGATCGGAGGGCTACTATTGCACGACACAATGAACTTGCCAGAAACCAATGATGAGTTCTACCAGAGGACTTGAAGACACTTCAAGGTGATTGACAGAGGAGGTGAAGAGTCTCAAGATATCAGCCAGTAGAACAAAGACTGTTCGTGGAGGCGACTGACAAGTGGATGAATGTTGAAGTTTGTAACTGAAGCAGAAAGTATAAGCTCGACTATGCCAGAAAAGATGAAGAGTCTCGACTGCCAAAGAGGCTGAGGAATCTCAGCATGACATCCAGTGATGCTGAACGTGTGGGAAAACTACCAGAAAAGCTGAAGGGTTACCATGATGATCATACAGAGCACTCGAGATGTGGAAGAGATTAACGCAGTGTGAGCATGCAGAGGCATGGTGTACATTGCATGCACAAGGTGTACAGAAACTATAAGTACACGAGACAGAGAAGTGATGAGGTGGTTGTTGTTGAGGTGAAGTAATGCATGTGTGAAGAAGTAAAGGGGTGGTGCAGCAGCTGAAATGGACAGGAAACAAAAGGTGCATGGAATGAGAATGGCAGACAGAGCACAAAAGGTAGAAGAACAGAATGGGCAGCAGATGCATGCAGGAAGACAGTGAGGAAGACTAAGTAGCAAAATCTTGCAGAACATTGATGAGACTGGTAATTTTTTATTAAACACTATATCACTGTAATAGGTTTCAATATTTCATATTCATAAACTAGGGTGGAAGGGAGGTACTAGGGAGGACTGGTGTCCTCAGAGGTTCAAGTGGGTGCTTGAACACAGGGAGTTGTAGATTCCTTCTAGTTGGTGCTAGAGAAACCAGGGAGTTGGTGCTTCCTTCTAGTTGGTGCTAAAGAAACCAGGGAGTTGGTGCTTCCTTCTAGTGGGTGCTAGAGAAAAACAG
>CBVK0104059129.1:0-10585 GCA_900067695.1 Picea abies
TTGGTTGTTGAGGTCAAGTTGCAGGTGTATTTCTTTGAGTCAAGTGCTCAACGATGGATTTCATCGAACGTCTTGGTTAGCAAGACAAGATAATAGTTGTTTATATAGCATACATGGGATTATAGTTGATTTTTGTAGTCATTTTCTTTTGTTGTGGTTTACCTCTAGCCGTAGTGTTATAGGATAAATCGGTATATGCGGGCACTAATAGATTTCCCTTGATCCACCTAGAGCTAGAACAAAACAGGACATGACATGACGTTTTCCCTAAGTTACAATCATTGAATTTGTCATTGAAGAAGGAATAATTGATATACCTTTAGATATCGCTTTCTTATGTCTTTGTTGTCCCTGCTTCGCGTTGGCAGCCTTGTGATATCAGATCTACGATGACACAAATCGACCAAGGTGAAAACAATAATAATACATTCAATGAAGCCCTAAACATGTGATCAATGAGTCATGTAATAAAATAAAAGTGATTTTATGGGAAAGGGACATGCCACTGTAGAGTCATGTAATAAAATAAAAGTGATTTTATGGGAAAGGGACATGCCACTGTATTATATTAAATGAAAGTAGAAGATATAATCAGTATTGCCTTGATGTCGCAAGTTTTGTTTCGGTAGTCTTTTGTTCCACAACAGACACTTTCTTCAAATTTGTATGAAAAAGATCTACTATAGCTTGATGGACAACTGGAGGCTTCAAGCATCAATTCAAACATGGTTTCTCACACAATTTTGAACCTATTCTTTCATCAATTCTCTATTCAATTTTGATTAATCTCTTCCTTGAAAAATATTTCATTATATAGGAGAATGAGAGATTGTTAAAGAGATGAGGATGATCTCACTAAATCTGAGAAGTCAGTAGAATGCCAACCATGCGAATACCAATTCATTTTTGAGAAGATCCTCTTATAGAACATTCGTAAACTATTCTTACTTTTAAGATTTGAAGTAGGTTCACATCCTGCCTATAAAGAAACTGCGAACCCCTCGCAATCCAAGTATATAGTAGCTTGTGAGAATCAGGGTTTTCACACCTTACAATATATGCAGTTTGCGAATTCATCTTAAAAATATATTTTGTAGAAGAAAACAATCACTTTTCTCAAGAAAAAGGTCCTTATGAGAGCCTGAACACATGACTGTAGAGACATCACCAGAGTAACCAAAATAATGTATAACAGAATTCCCCCCAAAGTATGAAGTTGGAACTCGTGACAGTCGAAATACTTTGTAAAATGCGTGTCAGAAACAAGGATCACACCTAATCGAAAACCTGCAAACAATCAAGCATCTGCATAATATAATACCAGTTTTGAGGTAGACATTCTCATGTTCAAACTACAAATGAATGAAATCACAAATGTAGGCCATAGCCACCAATCATACACCGTGGATCCATGTCATCAAAATGTTATATAGCCACTAGGAATGCACTGTGAATCTATGTGTTAGAAAACTCATATTAGGACAGTCACACGACATACAAAGTGGATCTATGTGTTAATACAAATCATAAATACTCCATCCCTATTTCCTTCTAACCTATTTTTCTTTACATATGTTTGTCTTATAGATGGATTTGATTGGACTAATCTTGTAGATTAGAGTAGGATTTCTTTGTTTTGTTGTCCATTGCATTGCATGTGTCAAACAATGCTAAGAAAATCAAACTTAAGTTGGAGCAACGAGGACAAACATCAGAATAAGGTGCATCACACTTTCTTCCTTCTGCATCTCTTTTTTATTAGTTCGTTAATTCAAAGGAATGCTAGTGTCCATTTGCATTTTTTTGTCTTGATATAGGGGCCTGGAGTCCAAGGGGATATTTATCTATTCGCAGAAGAATTTTCCCGCAGTGGAAATTGACGACTCAATGTAGACCATTTTTCCTCCCAAAGTAACTGTAACTTGCACCTGTGACTTAGAATCTATTGACCTTTGTTAGAAGATCTAGTCGACCTTTAGGGACCCTTTCTCATTTTCCGGTTACTTTGGGAGGAAAAACAGTCTGCGTTGATGTGATGGTAATTCACTACCCCTTGGAATTTAACTTGCTCCTCAGGCGAGACTATGTCTATGCTATGAGAGATTTTATGTCCACTCTTTTTCGAGTGATGTGTTTCCCTCACAATGGAAACATAGTAGTGATCGACCAGATTTCATTCATTGACCTTGATTTTATGGACAACCATATGCCTTCCCTGAACGGTCCTTACATGTTAGAGATGTCTGCCCCATCACAGGTCAATTATGTAACGACATGTCCCATGCGTTCAACCCTGCACGAGAGGGAATCTCTCCCTTCTCCTGACTTAGATATGGTATTTGACATGGTCATCTCTTCGATAGGGATATTAGAGCCAGAGCTCCCTACCCTTATTGAGGTTGTTGACATGTTTTCCTTCCATAGTGTTTTTCTTCCATTTAACGAAGATCTCCTGGAATCCATGGTTGACTTTTGTCCCTTGACATGTATTCCTTCCAGAGCATTGTCCTCTTGCAAGCCATGATCAAGGAGAGGTCAAGAGCATAATTTTCCTCTTTGTAGCAAACTCGTTAAAAAATGAAAAATAAATCTCAGGATTGAACTCGGAGCCACGAGCATAGTTTTCCTCTCTGTAAAAATCTCGTTAAAAAATGAAACAGAGGTATTGAGCATAGTTCTTTTCTTGTGTCAAGCTTGTTAAAAAATGAAACAGTCACCTTTCCCGTTGAGTCAAGTCTTTCGCTAGATATCGTAGATACCAAGTCGAGTCTTTTCACTAGATGTTGAGTCGAGTATTTCATTAGGTCTCGTATTTTAACCTTCTTTTCATCTTTCCTTATCCTTTTTCTCCATCTAGTACATAAATTGGTGACAACTTCAAAATCGATGAATGAAATGAAGCTTAGGGGGCATGTCTCCAACCTTTGATTATCATTCTGGAGTTATGTCGCTAACTTTTCAAGTTGGGGACAGAGTACCAACCATCCATGGGTACCCCTACCTTTGGAAATTACGTTGGGAATTTACAAACATAAGTTTAATTTTGTTTCAAGCTTGTGTAAAAATGAAACCAATACCAAGATTAGTCTTTGTTCTTTCTCGTGCTTGTAAATACATGAGAATGTAAACAAGTAGATTTTTATCACTTTTTTGGACTCGTAAAGGTTATACGAAAAATGACCCCCCTAGAGCCTCTTTTAAGATCTTTTGAGACTCTCTAAACTTGAAAAGATTGTCGAGTGATCTTGCTTCCTTTCACACTCATTAAAATGTTTGAAAGACCATTTTTCGAGTGGTAATTTATTACTTTTTTGGCCTCGTGAGACTAAAATTACGAAAAAAGACAACCCTGGAGTTGTTTTTAAGTTTCTTTTAGACTCTAAACATGAAAAACCACCGAATTTTCCTTCTCTGGACTCGCTAAACTACACATTGCCGGACCCATATGAGAACGAACGTTGACTTCTTCCATTTCGTTAAAAAAAGGAAGAGAGACTTACCGAAGGTGAGTTATATTGAGCACGTGTTACCCTCCTCTAGCTCATTAAATTAAACTCCTCTAGCTCATTAAATTAAAACGAAGTATTCATCTATCAAGGTGGGGGGAAAATTGAAGGAAGTGGGTCAAGTTTTTGAGAAACCTTTATGACAACTTTTTTCACCCTTGAACATGGCACCTGTTTGCATCTCATCATACAGTTGGGTAATTTGCTTGTCTCCGAGTCATACCAATTCCATATGTCACCATACTTTTTCGTCGAGTCAAAGAGTTATCTTATTGTCGTCACATTACATTTTTGGTACTTGTCGAGTCAATGCTGCCAAGTCAGTTGTCATGCCTCATCATTTTAAAGGGAAGTTTCACTTCAAACCATCCATTTGCAATATTTCTAGTTTCCATTTCATGTGAGTCCATATTCATTTGATTCACCATCTTACATCACTTTACTGTATTCATTTCGTGTTGATGATGGGGAATACATCAAGGCCCTCATTCGATGAGTCTTTTCCTGTTGACTTCAACACATCATCGAGGAATTAGACTTAGAAACCAATTAGTACCTTGGGACCTGCATGCCTCAATGGTCAGCCTTCTCGTTTTTGATAGTAGGTTTTCATTATTGACCTCTGATCAGATGATTCCATGAATGTTCGACTTCAACTCATTTATTCACATTTGTTGGATAGTACTAGGGTACCTTGGGATTCATTGACATCATTGGTGATTTTTCTCATACGTGTTAATGGTTTACCTCAATGACCGGTAATCAAGTGGTTTCTACCATGTTCTACATCAAAGAATCTATTCACATGGCTAGATTCGTACCACATCGAGATTGAGACAAAGACCCTGGGTTGAGCGTTCACTCTGTTATCTGCTTTTTTCAGACTGTGAATGAAATCATTTGAGCATGTTGATATATAGATTGTTATATATATCCACATTGTATTGGTCTATGACTATGTTTTATCATCTCGTAGATCCACTATGTATTTCTCATGGCTACGATCAGTTCATGTCATGGAGGTATGGATCCACATTGTATCTTTGGTGGCCATATCCTTAGTCAATATTTTTCATGGATCCGTAGTGTATTGGTTGGAGGTCATGCTTTGTATCATCTTGTATTCAAAGCATAGGTATGTCTGTCTCGGAAAATGAAACATTTTTTAATTTTATTTGATGGTCATTTGTAGTTTCTTCCAGGTTCTCTAAATCCACACCCTTGCATTAAATATTTGTAAAGTGTTTTGGCCATTATTTTCTCTTCTAACCTCACACTTTAAGGGACATTCTGTTACACATGAAATTTATACACTTAGGTACCTCACCCTAAGTGTCGTAAGTGTCATATAAGTGTCTCACCTTGACACCATGGAATAACCTATGTCACAATCCCTAGTCAATGTGGAGGTGGGATATATTACATGAAGGCCAAAATACCAAGTGCAGATGAATTATTATCAATATTCATGAAGAAGAAATTAATTAAGTGTTAGAATCCACCTCACATTTGGTTTCCTGTTTTTTAGAGAAGGTGGAAGATCTCATGGATGGTTGAAATATTTCCTCCTTAAAATCCTTGAGAAATATTTCCTCCCTAAAATTCTTAAGAGATATTTTCTCCCTAAATATATTTCAGATCCCTTTTTAGTGGATTTTAAGAGTGATCCTCTTCATGGTGGTTAAACCTCCAAATCTTATATAATGAGGGATTTCCATGGAGAAGGGAGGAATGGTGGAGATTTGAGGTATCAAACCTATGGTCTTGGGAGAAACCTTTGGGATATCAAACCTATGATTTTGCGAGATTTTTGCAAGGGTTGGATGAGGAGGACATGGAGAAGTTGTTGCAACTGCATCTATAGTCTGTAAGTATTTCTTTAAGAGTTCTCATTAATATATTGCTTTGCCTATTTCCTTATAACCTATGTCTCTTTACATATGTTTGTCTTATAGATGGATTTGATTGCACTAATCTTATAGAGTAGAGTAAGATTTCTTTATCTTGTTGTCCATTGTATTGCAGGTGTCAAACAATGCTAAGGAGCTCGAAGATCAAGCTCAAGTTGGAGTAGCGAGGACAAACATCGAAATAAGGTGTATCACACTTTTTTCCTTCTCCTTCTCTTTCTAATTAGTTAGTTAGATTCAGAGGAATGTTAATGTCCATTTTCACGTTTTTATCTTGGTATAGGGGTTTAGAGTCCAAGGGGATATTCACTTGTCCACAGGGGAATTTTACTACAACACACACATTATGGATGGGATTGTTAGAAATTTGGATTCACTCTTCAACTGTGTAAGGTCCTATGTATTTTTGAATGATAACATACTTCCAAAGTCATTCCTTTGAGATAAGTTTTTGTAAACTCTTAGCAACCAAAGCCTTACCATAATGATGGATAATTTTTATGTCCCACCCCCCTACATCCTTAGGTTTTTTCATATTTCACTTCTTAACTCATGAAATGCCTTTTATTTCTCTTTTACTAGTTCCTAAAAATTTAATGCTTTTATTTCTTATTTTTTATTATGTTCCTTTGGTTATATATGCTAATGAGTGCTAATAAACTGGAACTTCTTTTAGAACAAATGTCACCATAGTTAGTATCTCTACTAATAATTGTTGTAAGTGTCATATAAGTGTCTCATACACCTTGACACCATGGAATAACTTATGTCACAATCTCTAGTCAATGTGGAGGATGGGATATATTACATGAAGACCAAAATACCAAGTGCACGTGAATTATTATTAATATTCATGAAAAATAAATTAATTAAGTGTGAGAATCCACCTCACATTTGGTTTTAATTGAGTGTGAGAATCCACCTCACATTCGGTTTCCTATTTTTTAGGGAAGGTGGAGGATCTCATGGATGGTTGAAATATTTCCTCCGTAAAATCCTTGAGAAATATTTCCTCCCTAAAATCCTTAAGAGATATTTTCTCCCTAAATATATTTCAAATCCATTTTTAGTGGATTTGAAGAGTGATCCTCTCCATAGTGGTTAAGACTCCAAATCTTATATAATGAGAGATTTCCATGGAGAAGGAAGGAATGGTGGAGATTTGAGGTATCAAACCTATGGTCTTGGGAGAAACCTTTGGGATATCAAACCTATGATTTTGTGAGCTTTGTGCAAGGGTTGGACGAGGAGGACTTGGAGAAGTTGTTGCAACTGCATCTATAGTCTGTAAGTATTTCTTTAAGAGTTCTCATTAATATATTGCTTTGCCTATTTCCTTATAACCTATGTCTCTTTGCATATGTTTGTCTTATAGATGGATTTGATTGCACTAGTCTTGTAGAGTAGAGTAAGAGTTCTTTATCTTGTTGTCCATTATATTGCAGGTGTCAAACAATGCTAAGGAGCTCGAAGATCAAGCTCAAGTTGGAGCAACGAGGAAAAACATTGGAATAAGGTGCATCACACTTTCTTCCTTCTCCTTCACTTTCTGATTAGTTAGTTAGATTCAGAGGAATGTTAATTTCTATCTGCACGTTTTTATCTTGGTATAGGGGTTTAGAGTCCAAGGGGATATTCACTTGTCCGCACGGGAATTTTACTACAACACACACATTATGGATGGGATTGTTAGGAATTTGGATTCACTCTTCAACTGTGTAAGGTCCTATGTATTTTTGAATGATAACGTACTTCCAAAGTCCTTCCTTTGATATAAGTTTCTGTAAACTCTTAGCAACCAAAGCCTTACCAAAATGATGGATAATTTTTATGTCCCACCCCCCTACATCCTTAGGTATTTCTCTTTTACTAGTTCCTAGAAATTTAATGCTTTTATTTCTTATTTTTTATTATGTTCCTTTGGTTATATATGCTAATGAGTGTTAATAAATTGGAACTTCTTCTAGAACAAATGTCACCATAGTTAGTATCTCTACTAATAATTGTTACCTATTACGTCATAGATTAATTCTCTTTTCTACTTTTTCAATTTGTGAGTTCTAGTCATTATTTCCATAATCATTAGGATTTAAGAAGAATCATACATACTTGAATCCTCCTTGAATATCAATATGTTGGAAGGGAAATATCTAGAGAATAACCCTAACCTAATCACATTTCATGCCATTAAAAGATATGGAAGGTGTAAGCCTAACTTGACATTCTCTCACGCCATTAAAGAATATTGAAGACTTGCACCATACATGTTATGATACACATGTTATGATACACAAAATAAGAGGAAATAATCTAGAAAGAGAGAAAGAGATATTCCTAACTTGATTCACTTAAGTACACCAATCCTCTTTGACTTCATATTTTCTCTGTTTAAACCCTCAATTATAATTAGAAAGAGCAGAGAGATAAATGATAACCCCATTTAATCCTTTTAGAGGGTTTGAATAAATTTGATGTTAAAACATTCATCAATATTGCAAAGGATAATGATGATAAACATCTCGTAATCCTAGACACCATAGGAACACAAAACCTAACATGTATCAACATTAACCTTAAGTACAACCAATTTTCTCTATGACGGGCCTTGGATAAGCTTAACTTTAAGAATAATGCATGTATTTTCTTAGTGTGAATGGAGTAGAGTCCTTCCTGTGCCACCGCACTGGCATCATGGATTTACATTTCATGAATAACACTAAATTATTATTTGGAAAGTCTAAGAATATCTTTGTTGTCTTCAATGCAACAATTTTAGTTATTATCTTATAAATATAGTAACATAAGAAAATATGCGTTTATCTAAATTCATTGAATGTACTTGGGTTTATCTTTTTTGGATTAAACTAATAAAATATGCGTTGAAGGTTCCCAAAACCGTCCATGAAACTCTCGATTCCTTCACCACTCTTCACATATCTTATTCTAAGAATTCATAAAAACTTAGGAAGAATTCAATACTTCAACCATCATGCCCTATAACTTTATCCTTCTTAAAAGAGTCTAGGTCCATTTTTAGTTCTTCCTTGGAAACTTCCTCCACGAATATTCCATTATCTTCTTCATTAACAAAACTTGGAAAATAAGTGGTCATAAATTAACAATTTCCTCTATATTGACTCTATTGTGTTCACTTTTTAAAGTGCACCACTTCTGATGCCACGATATCGTTGAAATTTTTAGCCTTTACTCCATCCTCTCTCTACATTTTCGAAAGAGTATTAATATTTTTCTCGTGGTTTGAATAGTTGTGAAAATATTTGGTATTTTCATCTCCCTTTGATAGCCATAGTGCCCTTCTCTTTATTCTCCATAAAACCATATAGATTTGACTAAATTTATGAGCTTATAATTTTTCTAATTTTGTTTGAAATTGAATGGTATAAATTGGAAGATGGTTTGATTCGCCTCCCTCCACCCATGACCTAATCATTTCAGGATATTTACACAAAGATTTTTTACTTGTATAGGATCCTATGTTCTCATATTCCTCCATGTAGGGACCAATTTGATCAGTTCCAGTTCCACACTTACCAGAGCAACGTCCTTAATGTTATTAAAAAAAAGTTCTACTAAATGATTTCTTTAGATGGTTTCATCCATATATTCTCTTTTTTGATAGTGAAATTCAAGTCTCCTTCCATTATAATTTTTTTGTTTCTCAAAAAATAATGCACTAATAGATTCTCCTAGTATGCCACCTTGGCTTCATAAGGTTTGTAGATGTTGGATATAAAGAACACTTCCTCCAACTCTAGAATAGTTCTTAGCTCCGATACCTAAAGAAAAAATAACAAAGTTAATTAACCTCATGTATCTTTTTCCTCTTGCTGGTAACCAATTTCATAGATCTCCTTGCATAGTATACTAATAAAAAATCACATTCCTTCATTATGTTGGGCAATTCTCCTAGAATATTGTTCCATTCTCCTATGGTGTCTTGAATTATAAAAACATTAGGATTTTAAAGATCAACTAATCTAATCAAGGTAAGTTGTTTTAGGAATATCTTGATCCCTTTACATTAAAAGATAGGATAGTCATGAAGAATCATTTTTGGGGGATTTCCTTACTTTAAGGGCTCTTTTTTGTTAAAATTGTAGCAGAGAGAAGGTTTTTAATTATGTTCTTGTGTGCTAGAGCATAAGGGGGACATTAAACTACCCAAGTGAATTTTTTATTAATCTTTCCTAAGATTAACTTAGTAAAGTATGATAAATTGTGTTATAATTTTTCATTGACTTTAGGAAAGTATGATAGTCTTTCTAGGTTTTCTTGGAAAATAATTTAAGTTGTTAGTTAAATGTTAATATCCCAATGAAGAGACAAGATCAAGTGTGGATCATTGATCTCTTTAGAAGGATCTAAAGAAAGGTCAATTCAAGAATATGAAGTGAGGATGAGGGCACGAGGTATTTCATTTATATTTTGATCAACTTTGAAGCGTGATTGAGGGAGAAAGGAGGGGGCATAAGGGTTTACACAAGAAGCTGATTTTTCTGCAGAGATTTTCCGAGCAAGGGAAACGATTAAAGAAGTCGAGTTGAGGGTTGAAGGACAATGTTTTGAAAAGGATATTTGTTGTAGGGAGTGTGCTAAGTTTAGCAGGCTGCACAGAGTTTGAAAGAGGTACACTAAGTGATCCGTACAGTTGGGAAAAGAGACAGCTTCAGCTGGGACCAATTTATCTTAGTTTTGGAGACTTTTGGGAGGTCGTACAACACCCAAAGAGGATTGTTTCAAGGTTGTAATATTTTAGATCTACTGTAATAATTTTTTGAGTTGTATTCTTTTTATGTCTCTCTTGATATTTGGTGAAGAAGAGAAGAATAAAATCCCTCCTTTGATGGTTTTCCCCGGAGTTGTGGTTTCCAAGGTATATCTTGTGTATTTGTGTGTTTGGAATTATTATTTTTGTTGTGCATGTGTTTAACTCATATTGTATAATTATAATATAGATTTGAAATTAAGTTTCTGGGTATAATCTATTGAGCCTAATTATCATATAGCTGGGTTAAAAAAGTTTTACATTTTTATGGTCTTGCTTTCCTTGTTGGATTTCTATGTTGGATTTACTCTAGGATAGGGTTAATTTTGATTTTATTCTTCTCATCGTATTAAGACCTTCCTTTGCCACATCTAGGCTTAGAC
>CBVK0104059175.1:0-11159 GCA_900067695.1 Picea abies
AAGTAATAATTTCTCCAAAGTAACTTTGCTCTCAAAGTTGAATTCTCTCTACTTTTCCATAGCTCAGAATTAGCTTCTTTATATCCTTCAAAATGCAACTGAAGGGCCAAGTCAGAACGTTTGCAGTATATGGAAGGCCAAGGATTAGAGATATCCTATCGTGACATGGAAACCCAACATTTAATTTTGATTTTTTGGCACAAATCCCGATGTACATGGGCTGTAGTGGAGTAGCCTGCGTATACGCTTGTTGTATAGGGTGCAAGATGCATATAAGTGAAAAAACTTTATATTTTGTCTCTAGATTTATCAATCAGGGAAAGTGAGTCTGCATAGGGAAATGGAGTAAGGCCCTCTCTGCAAGATTGCATAGGGTGAGACAAATCTTTCTCTAACAATGAGTTCATAACCAAGGCAGGTCATGATATATACTCCTATTATAGAAATGGATGCCAATAGAGATATCCATTTGCGAGGACACAGTGTGGTTGGATATGGAAAGACTATAGTGCTACACAAGTATCCAATGGTAATCCTATCAATAATTGATGTTTCTGAATGCAAAGTACTCTTTACCAACATTAAAGAGAACTAAAGGATTATATTCCTGGTGTTTTTTTTGGGTTGAAGAGGAAGGTATCCAAATGGTTGAACAAGTAATAAGAAAGTTCCTATGTAACACTCCCCCTAAATATCAAGACCCATTTATCGAGTTATGTCTTCAAGAATACTAGTGCCTTCTCTTCCATAATTACACCTAATAACAATTTCCTACTGTTCTTCAACTTTGAGATTCTTCATCTTCCTTCTCCATTCGATTTCATCTACTTTTTCCACCTGATTATATGCAAAAACAACTAGAAGCTTATGTTTCATCGTATAAGTAGGCATTTTTTTCTCGTAATGATTGCATAAAATTTACAATTGAGCTAGCCTTTAGGCCATGTTGTCTATTGTGTAGCTCAATTCTTAGCTTAGCTATTTTAACATTAGATTCTATATCTAAATAGTGTTCTAAAAAACTAGGAGTACATGCTTGGTTGAAATTAGATTGAATTGATTCCCCAACCATTTTATGAGAATTACTAGTACTTTTATCAATTGACAACATATCTTCAACTCTACACTCTATATCAGTTGACATTTAAATCTCATGTTGTATGCATCCATGCCTTTCATCAAGGTATACCCAGTGATTTGGTAATGGAACCTTACTTGCAACAAGGACTGTACTTATCCCTTTGTTGTATGCATGATTTCCTTTCACATACACATACCAAATATACTAATGTCAAAAGACAAGGTACAAAAAATGAATTGTTTTCTCCAAGTAAAGTAGATGAATGCTTAAAAAAGGGTGATCAGAGGGAAATTTTTGAGTCCAACCTCTATTTGTGTCTAAATTTCATGTCTAAGCAAAACCAAATGAACTCACATATAGTGGTTCTATGTATATTGAACAAGTAATCTCTTTATCTAGAAGCAACTATCACAATAGATTTTCCCCAAGAAATATACCGTAAAGAGCATGTACATCACAAAATCAAAATTTCCAAATTAATAGTTAATTATAATTCTATGGTAAAGCATTGATCCCATTCTCAAAATAGTGGATACAACATTATCATAAACATGTCATAGTTTTGACCGTGCTCAAAATCCCAAGGTGATATGTAGTATGATAACAATGCTACAAATGAATCACGTTCTTATCAAATAAGAAACCGTGTACATAACCGTAATTAAACTTTCAATACCCGCCACCAAGAAATGATGATAGAAATCATTGCCCATTTCTTCCAAACAGAGATTGATATAGAATGATACTATAACATTGAAAATAGAGGAATGCACAATGGGTTATCTGCAAGCTCACAATATTAATGAAATTTGACAACAATTAAGAAGCACTCGAAAGAGTACTTCTCATTGTGATCAAATATTCTCTCAATGGCCCATGTAGTATGAACCTTCGATTGACCCAATACATAAGGAAATTTGTCAGTGTGGTCTTCAATTTCCACCCTAAATCAAATTTCCTGCACTTATTGTAGGGACTACCAACCTTTTGTTCTTAAATAAACCCCAACGATATAACTTCGTGTAGGATTTGGAGAGAAAATACATAAAGATGAGATGTTACTATTAGAAAAGGGAACAAACAACAACAAAGTGGGGATAATGTAGTAATCTAATCACTTAGTGTGTGAATGAAACTTCAAGAAAATATTAGAAAACTCCTCTTCAAGAGATCAGTTTTGTTTTAAAAAAAATATGACATGAAACATAGGTATTCATATCATGATTTGATCCCAGTGAATATCATTGGGAATAAGGTTGAAATAATTCCACAACCATGTGGTATTAATGATAGAGTATCTTATGTCTAAAATTATTTGAAATCTATGCTGGAAATAAGAAAACATGTTTATCTGGAATGGAATTGAATTCTAGTTGGGAGTTTGAGCATTCAATACAATTTATGCACTCCAATACTAAGAAATATCACACACAAATTTACCATAAATGTAGCCAATACAAACCAACACACATAAACAACTAGTTGAGTGAGCGATTTCCACCCAACTACAGGTGTCCATAGTAGACAACACCACCTATCTCAGCTATGATACCACTAGGGGAAAGAAGGATAAAACAAATTTGAATTTCAAACTCATGGATTCAAACCAATGATTTTTACTGTAGGCTTCTTGATGGCAGAGAAATACTAAGGTATCCACATTACCTGCCCCATACAACATAAGGAGCACATCCTTCTATGCTATATAGTACCTCAAAAAATCCTCATTTTCTGCTATTTAGTGTGCACATAGAAAGGTCCATAGTAATATATGAAGCCATGCAAAAATTCCCTTGGTTTCTTGGCATTTTGGCATTAAAAGAAGGAAACCTTAGGAAGAAGGTCATTGTGACAACACTAGACCCTACAATTTCCATGAATTATGGAGTAATGACTACCAATGGATGCCTAGTGGTAATTTGGCACTCTCCTTGCACGTGAAAACCTTGGAAAATGATGGATCACCTAATGGATTGTGTAGCATCAAGGGGGATGCCCGAGCCTAAAATGTGAGTATAGCATAAGAGGGTGTGTTTGAGGTTGGATTCTTTTGCATGACATCTTTGTGAAGAAGATACATAATCATATAGATAAGTATTAGATTATAATTGCAAACTTATTTTTGAATACATGATTATATTTTGGATTTGAGAAATCCAATGGATAGGATAATTGTTGCAAGATAATGACTATAATATGTATGTTTTCTTGATATCTATTATAGGAACAAATGAAGAACAAAGACATGAATTAAGTACATGGAAAGATTAACACCAAGGAACGGTGTATTGCAAAGGAAAAAGGAATGCAATATCGACTAATACCAACAGGAAATGGTGTTCTCAACAACAAAGGCATAGGACAAGTAAATTCCAATGGAACTAGCATAGCTCAAAAAATAAAAGTGGGAGATGGAAGATGTGATATGTGAGGTGTACCTATATCATTTTTCATATTTTGAAGAAATCTGAACATACATTTGTATATAAATGTTTAAAGACTCCATTAGTGCAGCTTAATTTCCTGGAGCCATGGGTTAGAGAGTTGCTATATGGCTTGTGCTCGAGCCTTGGAAGGGAAGGGGGAGAGCCCGAGGGACCATAAAGCAGAGAAGGGGGTCCACTTCCTTGGGTTGTGCAGGCTAAGGGGAATAAGAGTTTTTGGTTGGAATTGTTGTAGGAGTCATTAAAATATGAAATTATTGAGTACTGTAATGTAAAATTTTGTATATGTATAAATTTACACTTGTATAGTGATGTACACTAAGGATAGTGCAAAAACAAGGGGGAGGAGAATGTAACACCATTGTTTTTAATCCCCACATTATAAATGTATAATTGTATATATGATGAATGGTCAAGGGCCAATAAATGTAATATATAAACATTGTACATTGAGAATAATAAAAATGAAATGAACCACTAACAACAGACAAATAATGATATTATGCCTGTGATGAGATATAGAACTAGGATATTATGCCTGTGATGAGATTTCTATTGAGAAATTACCCAAGCGCATGAGAAAATTTTGTTGTGAGGACTCCATTTATAGTTGGATTTCCTAGAGCCCCCATATGAGAAATTTCTAGTCAATATGTGTTGGAGCACTAGAGGGGATGAGGATTATATGAGAGATTGTGGTGCAAAGAAGGAAATATTGGCACTTGGGTTGTGCATACTAATGAGGAATATATTCGGGTGGTTGAAATTGTTGTAGGAGTCAAGTCACTATGAAATTATTGGGTATTGGGATGTTTGTGTGGATTGTAGCCAGCCATAGGACCTTGTTCGTCCTTGTGGACTCATACCCATAGCTCGGTGGTGGCCCATTGCAAATTTATTTGGTTCAAAAATGTTTATAATTGGGTGGAATGTCCAATATCTACAACCATTTTTGTAAACATTCATAAAGATAAGTGTCCTAGCCACTATGTTTATTTACTATTTTAATGTTATGTTTAATTGTAGTGTTTTTTTTCTATGTTTGTGCATTTGAATGTTGTGTATTATTAAATAATATACATTTGTAAATGTTTTCATTATTAATGGCATGAGTGTATTTATCATGCTACAAATATTCATTTTAAACTTTGTATCATAGTCATGTTATGTCAATTTGGCTCAGTGATGTGGCTCAAAATGAGATCTACATACATTAAAATCTTCAAGTATTAGTAGTAATGTAATAGCAGTTCATTAGTACATAGGATTTTTCCTTTTTGCATGTTCATTTCTATACCAAGTCCATCCCATGCTTCCCTGAGAGAGACTCTACCAATGATTCAACATTAATAATAAAAGATTGAATTAACACACTAAATTACAACCATACAAGGTCAACACCCAAGTAGTCAAATGATCAAAAAGAATTTTTTGTAATAATGAAATTGTAACAAGCCTTGTTTACCATTGTGCAATATAGGTCCCCCACTTTTCCAGATAACATCCCATAGATGAGCCTCATACCTACTAGTCCATATGTGTTTGAATTTCCATTCCATTTATGTTTTCATTTCCATTAACAAAATAATATAAAGAATCATCTTAGGTCGAGTATATGATAGAGAAACAAAACCTAACAAAAAAAATACAAAGCATCATTTGTTACTCCACAATATGTAGAATTACACTGGTGCATGGCAAGACAAATAAAACGACTCTTCTATGCTAGACAAGCTTGTCTAATAAATGCATTAAGAAGAAGAGATTTTATACACCATGGTTTTGTATTAATAAGAGATCCATACTGTGGCCCTTACCTATAAGGAATTATGTTCATCCCTCTCTCTCTTGAATAACTACCTTTAGAAAAGGAATTGGTGAAGTCTTCACTGAACTCTATAGATCCAAGAACATTACAATATGATTTGGATTTTTTTGGGTGGGGGTTCATTTGTTGTTAAGAAATTTACATTAAGTTTGTGAGTTATTGGAATATAAGTACAAGGTAGGGAATCTAGCTCAAATGGTAGCGAGATTATCCCAAACAATTCATAAGGATGGTATTCGAATTGCGAAGGTTCAGAGAAAGGTTACTAGTTGGCCAATTTTCATAGAAAATAAAGGTATGGTAAGAAAAATATAGAGCTTAGAGGAATAACAACAATTTTCTCAAGTAATTTAAACATATACACCTTCAAATATATAAAATACTCTTTGAAATTCCAAAACTACTAGCTCTATAAATGACATTACTAGCTTTTTCTTAATTCCTTTAAAATAGTGAAACTTGAATCAAGTTCAAAGTTTAAGGTAGGAATTCACGTGAAGTACATGAATCCAAGTGAATATATGGTGAAATACTTACTTGTAAATGGCTTGATCACGTGTCAGTGAGAAATAGATGCAAACTTCCACCTCGCTCTCTGTTAATAACCTCTTTGTACTTGAACAATAGACAAACACCAAATTCCTTTTTCTCCACTCATTGTTATGGAAAGTAGGGTGAGAATGAAAAGATGAATGGAGATTGAGAATGTTTGAAGCATTGGATTGAGGCATAATAAGTCTGAATATATATTTCAAATTGAAAATTACAAATGATGTGATATATTGGTGAATCATAAAGTTGGGAAAGGGGAGGTTGTGAACCCAAAGAATACTTGGTAGATCTACTCCACTACACTGCCAACTCTTTCCAACGCTGTAAAATTTGGTGCAAAAAGAAGACATAGAACAAATTAAAAATTATTTTGAAAGGGGCATTGCTCAAGTTTTATTTTTGGCTTTTTCTTCTTTACCCTTCACCTCTTAGCCTTAATTCCTTTAATTGATTTATGCTTTGAAATTGACCTTTCCTTTTGACTCTTGAGAAATCATACATGGCATGATGTAATTATTTTTTATGTACATGGAAATGAATGGTACTAGGGATATGGAAATAGATTAGCATGGTTAGGATGTGGAAAATAATATATAGTCTAAACACATAATAGTACAAGTTAACTAAGGAAAAGACACACTTATAACAAAAAAATATGTTCCCCAAGGTAGTAAGTGGCAAGTAATAAAATTATATATGTTATGAAATGATAATCGATAAGAATTAAGTGCTTACAACTTCACGACATGACAAAAGGTTATATCAACATGTTCGAATAACTATTAACACATGAAATGTCAATGGAGTAAATTGGACCATACCATACATCATCAAAATTCATATGTCATCTAAGGAGTTGGATTGAAATGAGCTATATCACAATTGAGCTAGCACAATCATGTCTCAATGGAGAAAAATGAAGGAAATTGTTTTGATCTGACAAAGAGGTGCATGATATCTCATGCAAGCAACAACATGGCACCCTTATGAGGGTATCCAAAGGTCATTACCCTTGATGGGAGATGCACTCTATGCAAGAGTGTATGAGAACTCTATAATATTCCTATACCCGTGACCTACACACTATGGAACCAACAAATGACACAAAATTCTAGGGAAAATATCCCAACCCAATTAGAAAAATTAAAAAAACAACTACTGTGTTGAATCAAAATTTTCACTAGGTCTAAATATGACAGTAAATAAATTAAGTGATAGAATACACAAAAAAATTGTTTAAGTAAATTAATTATGCATGAAGCAAATCAAGCAATGCATGAAAGCAAACACTTAAATGAAAATAAATTATGCATGGAAATCAAATGCAAACTACTACTCAAGGACATTTTTCATGCCTACCCTATTGGATAACTAAAGGATGGAACTACTAGGTGAAATCAAATATTCAATGCAACCACTCAAGAAACTTATTGATAGTTTGAATCCTTCCCTTGTGTCTGGTTATTATCCAAAATATGGATATGCCAAGGATTACATGTGCTTCCAATAGGATTTGGGTCATTACTAAATCAAGAAATAAGGTAATGTTATATGTATGAAGGCCAAGACCCAAACTGCTCCAAGGTTGATTCATACATCTATAAAATTCCTCCATCCAAAGGTCAATCGGGCTAATGTAATTATAAGAGTGGTTCATCTTGTTGATTTTACTTGAAAATTTGAGAAATGTTTGTGAAGGAAGCTCCAACTCAGATCTAAATGGAAGTTGTTAAATCCCCATGTCATTCTTGGTCAAAAGGGGAGAAGAATTCAAAGACAGGCAAAGAGGGTAAAATAATTCAAAGGTCAAAGGTAAATAAGGAGAGTATTCATGAGTAAAAATTAAATATGGAGAATCATAATACTCAAGAATGAAGATTTGAGTTTCTAAGGAACAAGGTAAGGAATGCTCAATAATCATGATAAGGATTTCATGGAGTGGAGGACAAATCACTCCATAATCTTCAAGTTTTCAACTATTTGATTTTTCTCCAAAAGTTTCTAAGTTAAATTCTTCATCAAGTTCAATTTCATCTACCACAAGTTTACCCTCATATTCAATGTCATATATAGGATCAAATTTAAAGTAATAAGATCATTCATCCCACTTAATTCTTCCAAGGTGGACAAAATCATCAAAGCATGAGGGAATAACGATGGATCTTTATTCAAAGTCAACCTCATATTTTTCATGAAAACTTCCTAGGTGAGGCTCTACGTAGAGTTAGAGTTCATCCATGTCAACTTCACTCTCATAGTCTGTATCATAAATGGGATAACCTTCAAAGTAAACACATCTTATATCCTAATTATATCTTCCCATGCAAAATACATCATCAAAGTTTCTAATACCGAGGTTATCATCTTCTTGGAATAAGGGAGAATCCACCAAATCTAAAAATTTTTACCCTTCAAGATAGAAAAATGATGGATCAAAACACTCAATGTCTTGACAAGGGATAAACTTCATGTGGATAAGGAAACAAAGGATTTTGGTAGTCTTCACCTTCTAAGTCCTCACTCATAGACCCACCAAGTTTCTCTTGCCAGGGTACTTTTACAAACTCCTCCCTTTACAAATTGTCAAAGGATGTATCCGAAAATTTCAAATTTTGGAACGGGTTTCAAGTCGGTAGGTTGTTTTCATCATAAAAACACACCTCTTGAAATTCATTCCTATTATATTTATTCCAATTTTTTTTCCTGGATGGACTCTTGAAGTAATTTCCCTTCTTCTTCATGGGATGAGGGAAGGCAAACCATTTCTTCTAAACTCACTCTTTCAACATCATAAAAAGATGGATCATGAGACTCAAGGTTTTAACAAGGGATTTCCTCAACTTCATGTGGATAATAATAAAAAAATGGCCATTTTCATAGTCCAAGTTCTTATCCAAATCTTCTTCACAAGTTTTTTCTAAGGACTCTTCCATAAAGTTCCCTTCATTTGTGTATTCTTCATAGATTTGGGTGTTTTCATGATTTAAATCTTCTTTAATATGTTCATCAAATGATTGAATTTCTAAAGGAATAGAGGATCCTCCATCATGCAGAGGATATTCAACTGAGGTGGAAACATTTTCCTCAAGGGTCAAACACTCTTTTTTCTTGATTAATTACAAGAGGCAATTATTCTCTTCAATCTTAATGTTTATTTAGATCCCTAACTCATATGGAGGATCCCTTTGAAAGTTAGGGAATATAATATATGTCACCAGTTTCTCTTCATGAAAGAGTTCAATCAATTCATCTAAGCACCCTATCCTTTCTTCTTGTGTGGACAAACCTTCTTCAAAATCATCATGAGAGGATACTTTATCTGTGTTCCTTTGATATTATTTTTCTTCATCAATAGGTCAAGTTAACGCTCACTCAATTTCAATAGTCTCGAGCACTTAATCCTCCATGTTCTCTTGTAAGGTAACTATATCATGGTTAAGGGAATTTTTATAATATTGAAAAGGGGAACCCCATCATTTAAAGAAAATCTCAAAGAAAATATCTATGGAAGTTATACTTTTTGGATCCCCATAATTTCTAACCCAATCATGTTGTTTCAACCCAAAAGAGGATATAACAAGTCCCATCATCACATCCTCATGTGTTATGTTGATCTCTGACATGTATCTTAGAAAATTCATAGTATGAAGAATAGCTAATGAATATTCACCATCATATATGGGGATGTTTTCTAACCATTCTGGAGAGTAATGATTAAGGTATCCAAGAAATATTTTAACATAAAGAGTAGAAACTTTATTATGAAACTCCCATGGAGCCATTTCAACCAACTTCAACCAAATTGGAGTCACCAAGGTGAATAATCAAATGAATGGAAACCAAATGCTTGCTTCACCTTACAAACATATGATATCTAAATTCTCTAAGGGAATTAGTCTTCTTCCCTCCAATGGAGTCGCTAGGTGAGTCAACTTAACAAATATTTGAATCTTACTCACCAAAAGTTGAAGATAAATTTTGAATACCCAAGGAATTGACTTTATCCCTGGAAACAATGGCAAAATGTTATCACTCATACATTCTGGAGGTATTAACCTCCACGTGTAACCTTTGACTAGAATGGAATATTCCGGAAGCAAGGGAAACCCTAAACAGATGTGTGAAAACCATAGAAGACAAGTCGTCCTAGAAGAATAAATAATATTAGAATATTATCTTCTAGAAAGACAAGTCAACTCCACTGGAAAAAGATAAACAAAAAACAGAATTACTGGAAAGTCAGGTCAGCCCAACCAAAAAAGTCACTGGATAGATTAATATAAATAGAGGACGTTTTAGCTCATTTTTACACACAGTCAGAACGCAAGTCTTATGGAGAGCTACAGTTGCATTTGCAATTGCAGTTGCAAGGAGGAATAAGGGTGTATGGTCATCTCTTGGTCTTGGTCTCTCTCTAGAACTATCAAGTGATATTCTTGGTGATTCTCTTGGTGATTCTCTTAGTGATTCTCTTTCTAGGTATGACGCAAGTTTGAGAGAGTAGTGCAGTTGCAGCTACTGTAATTGTGTATGGTACTTGCTATGTGGATATGGAGACTCTCTCTCTTGTGTGCTACCCTTGGAGAAGGAGTTCTCTACTTGTATTGAGATTTTGTTGTAGTTATCAGCTAGGGTTTATCTATTGGTTCTAGTATGGCTTTCCAGAATAATTATGTCAAAGTTTAAGGTGTTCGGGGGATGGGTGACAATAGAGATATTGTCTATGGTTAAAACGAGAAAATCAATTATTTTAATAGGTTATGGGCCCAGACTATATTTAGACAATCTAACCACTGGAAGGTAGATTGGGAAGTTCATTGTCAAGCTGGTTATAGCACTAGTTGCAGTTGCAATTGCAGTCAGGTTTTGCAGTGGCAACAAACCCTAACCCTTTTTTAAAGGCACCTATAGTGAAGTGTTTGGCATATTTCATTGACATCTTAGTGTGCCCTAGTCTAGAGCACCTCTTGATACCCTTAGCTAGCAAAAACGTCAGGTTTAAGCTTTTGGTCAAAGTCAAAGTCAATGTCACAGGTTGACTTTTGGTCAAAGATGATTTTATGGTCAAAGTTGAAATTTCAAAGTTTTAAGCTTGTTCTAATCATTGAACCTTCTGATTCAGTTTCTAACCTCTCCTTGTCAAGATGGTATCTAGTTTCAGATTGGAAGACAAGATGGACATTGGATGTGCACACGGGAAGAACATCAAGAACCCTTTTCCGAAGAGAGACAACAAAGCAGAAGGAGTCCCAGA
>CBVK0104059216.1:0-13942 GCA_900067695.1 Picea abies
ATGCACCCTATCTCCCCCCTCCCTTTCATTGTCTCTCCCTCTCTCCCCATATCTCCCCCACCCTCTCTCTCTCCCCATTTCTCTATCCCTACCCCTTTCTCTCCCTTTCCCTCTTTCCACTCTAGCCCCATTCTCTCTCCCCCTCCTCCCTACCCCTTTTTATCCATCCCTCTCTCTCCCCCCACCAATCTCTATTTCTCTCTCTCTCTCTCTCTCTCTCTCTCTCTCTCTCTGCACTTTCCTCCCTCCCCCTCTCTTTCTCTCTCCCCATCCTTCCCTCCCCCCTTGTCGCTATCTCACTCTCTCCCTCCCCCCGTCTCTCTTTTTCTTTCACCCCCTCTCATTTTTCTCTCTCTCTCTCTAACCTTCTCTTTCACATGTATCTCTCTCTCCTTTCGCTCCCTATTCCTCTCTCTCTCTCTCTCTCTCTCTGCCCCCTCTTCCTTAGGAACAAGAATGTGTGCATGTTCTAAAGCATGTGTGTGATTCTACTTAGGAATGCACACATGTTCTTGAACATGTTCACACTCTTGCTCAAGAAAATGTGGGTGTTCCTAAAAAATTATAGTTGGAAAGTGTGTGTGGAAGTTTGGTGATCATTGATGCAATATGATTAAGAATTCTTATACATTTTAATGAACAAGCACATGTTCCTTCACACTCCATTGCCTCTTTTTCGACCATCAACTCCATATGAATTCCCTTACTTTATAATAATTAAACCACAAATACTAAATACAAATAACTAAATAAATATTCCATACACATAAATTCAATATAAACACACACACACATAAATATAAATAGACCTTCGAGGAAAATACAACATATAATACATACAAGATTATAAAGTTTCCATACAAATACAAATATAAAAAAATGCATAACCAAAAATGAGAAACAGAGCTAGCCCATGCCTGAAAATAACAGAAAACATAGCATATATATAAAACAATACTTATCATGTGACAGAGAGCACTGATCTTCTTGAATGAAAATACCCTGGAGTAGCTCGACTGGTTTCTTCCATCCTATGTTTCTTGTTTGCAGGAGGTGATCTAGCCTCTCCCCACATCACATACATATGCACAGTGACACAAGACTCTATACTCAGAAAACCAAGAAAATAGATAAAGGACTCATATGCCCAAGAAAACACATAGACAGGACTCAGACGCACAAGCAAATGGACAATCATAAGAGAAGCGCTTCCAAGTTCCAACACCATAAACAACTGATAGAGATGGAGGAGGAAAATGGGTTGAAACTGTGGAAGATTTAAACTATATAGAGGGACTTGTTGTTTTTTTCACTTCCACTTCCTTCAACAGTTATAAGATATGGTAGGCACACCCCTCTCATTCCAACCCAACTCTGATCAGACGAGACATGCTACCTCTCTTGCTTTTCCTGAGTTTCCTTAACTAACAATGTGTTTTATTAGTTTGCTTTAAAAATGATTTTTGTCAATTTGATTTTGCCAAATAGGGTAGGTGTGCCCCTCTCATTCCAACCCAACTCTGATCAAATGACACATATTACCTTTGGCTACCTCTTTCTTGTAAAGAAACCCACAACCAAGAAAACATTTTCCTCAGTTTCCTAACTCGATTTCCCTTGAATCAATTATTTGACGGGGATTGTACTAATCATAGAATATGGTAGGGGTGTCCATCTCGTTCTAAACCAATGCTGACCATATGAGACCAAATTCCTTTGACTACGACTTTCTTAAACCAACCCATAGCAAATAAACACAATTTGTTTTTATCTTGGTGTCTCTTTCAAACTAAAAGTTTCACACATGAGGAAAATTCATTTGGTAAGTGTCTAAAGTTCCAATAGCTTTGTTCAAGTCTAGATGTTAAAGTGAACACCATGACATAGTAAATATACATGTCTGCATTTGTTCAATTTAACTTTATGTAATAAAAATTTATTTTTGTAAGTGCATGTTGATAATTTCAAGTAAAACTTCATTTTATTTTTAAATGTGTGGCACGATATTATCAACCCGAATTATATTGTGTCCCAATGACCTACCGATTGATATTGTTGAAGTCTAAATCTCAAACTTCCCATGATATTATCGATCACGTATATCTATACATTTATTTTTTATCAGATATATGTATATATGTATTTATTCATTCCTAACAAGGACATCATCCAACTGTAACAAATAAACGGTAGAAAATGTAAACTTTAATATTCTTTTGTTATTTGTACATATTAATCCTTTCAACAAAGTCTCTTGCTTGTTGGGTGGTATCACACTTATTTGATTTGTTGTTGATATAGAGAGTTGTGTGTTGTGTTGTCTCGGGACTTGAATTCAAGTATATTGC
The DNA here is from genome assembly GCA_900067695.1 of Picea abies. Lineage (NCBI taxonomy): Eukaryota > Viridiplantae > Streptophyta > Pinopsida > Pinales > Pinaceae > Picea > Picea abies. The sequence continues at coordinate 2,349 of CBVK0104059216.1, forward strand.
ATCCAAAGCATTTATTGACATCATTAACATCCCCAAAGTAAGAGATCAATTCATCAATAAGTACGACGAAGATTCACTTGTGTGACCATTTCTTCTCATTGATATATGATTTTATCACATCTTATTTATCTTGGTTAGTTTGCCCCTTTTTAATAGGAAAAGGAGAGCCATTGGGATATTCCATGTCACTTGTTATACACAATAAAAGTGATTGAAGTGAACATCTTATTCTTAATAGTTTATTTCTCATTTAGGTCCATGTTTTTATATGATTGGAAAGAAAACACTTTATACCTATTGGTATGGTTTTTGTGTAGGGAAATCTGTGTACCATTTACATATTAATTTATTTGGTGGAAGGAAAATAAAATGTGTATAAGAAGTATTTATTTTTCACAAAGTTGTATTTATTATTTTTACTTCAAAAATGTTAAGGTACGTGACAATTGGTGTCAAACACTTGGGAAAGATATGTTTGTCACTAACTCTCCAAAAGACCATTGTGATCTAATCCTCCAAAATACCATGGAAATCTCTTGAGAGATGGGAAGAATTAGCTCCGCTAGATCATGGGGTCATAGTCAATATTTGTTATCAGTGATCCTAACTTATGATGGACAACTTATATAAGGTTTTGTCAAATGATTAAAAGTGTGGCATGGAGTACTCTTCTACTCTACTAATTAAATTTATGGTTGGTTGTTGACTAATCATCAAACCATAAATAAAATAGGTTCATTAAAATCTTTCCATTCCTGAAAGGTTTTTCCTTGAAGCATTAACAAGAATTTTGTAGTGAATGTGTATCTCCTTATGTTCCCAAGAATCTCCATTTTTAGCTAATTTTTTCTCCCTCCCATATATGGTATACTCTTCATTTATTAATGAAAAATTTGTACCAATACCATTTGAATCATTTATAAACAGAGCCTCTATTAGAGAAAATTTAGTAGATAATCCCAAAGCATCAAGGAATAAGATCAAGATAGAATATGAAAACCCTTTTTGAATAGGTATGATAGCATTAACCACATAAACCCTTTTTTATTCTTCTCAATATTTCTATAGGTTCTCCATAAGCCATAGGATAAGATCAATAAATGCAATCTGCTGCTAAATAAGAAATAATTATGTTAAATGCTCAAACAATGATTTGACAACCATTCAAAACTCTAATTCTAGAAAGTTTGCTACAAGCACTCCCAAATATGATTCCATAACAAGTATCATATAAATAAATAATTTTCACCCTCTAAACCAACAAATATCTTTATGGAATTCTAGGAGATCTAATCTTTTGTCATTTGTAGGAACTTTTGTCTCCAAATTCATTGCAAAATTTCCAAGGTCAAGGCTTTCTCCATCATAGTTTTTCAACTTTGGAGTGGCCTTAAATTGATGTTTCCTTTGTAGAGAGAAATAAGTAACCTTTTTGAAGCATCCATAGGGATCCCACAAGTGGTCAGCATAATCTCTAATTGTGAGGGGAAGAGACACATTTCAATTGATGCTAGTTTCTCTTGTGTACATGAAAGCAAGAGCTACCAAACCTAATTAGAGCACTGGAGAAATGCTTCAATATATTACAAAGTAAGTTCTAAAATATAATTCTTGATGCATGACATGGGATAATAATTGTCTAAAAACTTTGAGTTTTATATGTGAGAAAGTTCTCCATACTTCTAGCCTCAAGAAGCTAATCCAAGACTATTGGTATTGAGCCTCATAAATATCCATAAGAGGTGAGCCAAACTCGATAATAAATAGTGATTATCTTTAGCTTTTGTGCCATCGTACCATTTATAAATTTCAACTACTTCATTCAAGTCAAATATCTATCTCTATTGTAGCAACATGGCTCCTAAAGTTTTGTATACCACTTATTTAGAATAAAGATCTGTAAGGAAATGCAAAACAATGCTAGTTGAGGGACTAAGATCATCAAGGTTTTGTACATTATCATAAATCTTTAGATTAGCCATCCAAACAAAAAAGGACACCAAAACTGACACAAGAGGTGTCATGGCCTCCATAGAAACATCATCTTGTTGATTTTCTAAGCCAAATTCGCTAGAAGCCAAAGAAAGCAATTAATGAAGTATTTACTAAATAATATGACTAAATAATTGATTCCCAAAAGACCTTGATTTTGCTCCCATGTAGGTTTCCTAACATGTTTATAAAGTTTTTGAATATTTTGTGTTCATTAATATCTTAGTGACTTCGAGTTCCTTTTGTATCCCTTGTGTATCACTCAAAACTATGCATTTGAAAACATAAATACATGACATAATTAATAATATGATTGGCAAGCATCTCGCTTTGTTGATTGGTTCGATATCCAAAATGTTTCTCTATTACATAACTTCCAAATACAATGGTCATAAATATCAAATATTTAGGCAATAGTTCAAGGAAAATCATTGCTTTCTCTTTAGAACTAATACTTTCTAATTTTTTTGATGAATCGACTTTAATGTTGATCAACAAAAAATTCTATGTATGTCCAACAATATCCAACAATTACAATTTGTGTTTCTTGTTGTATTTTAGTTCATCTAACAATAAATAAATAATTATATAATCTAAGGTTTAGTCACATCTTTGTGATTGCGAACCAAAAAAACCTACAAGTAATGTTTCCCATTGAATCCCACTACAATATGGGAGATCTTCTCATTTAATCTTGGAGAAAGGATTATAGCCACTAATAGAGAACTCCATAACCTTCAACTCACTAATGGTGAGATGGGATAATTTATTACAATGCTTGCACTGAAAGGACTCCTAAAATATCTTGCACTTATAGAGATACTATTGCTAACAATAGTTAAATGAAAAAAGTACTACATCTTGAGAAGTGGTACCTATCTTTGACAATTGCACACCAATCCATGGAAACCTTCTATAGTGCCATGTGATCTGTATGATCTCCACCGACAACCCATCTAGATAGAAATGGAATACTAAGGGACACACCATTACTTGCATGCATCCTCAATTGGATATTGAAAATAATGAAACTATACGGATATGACAAAGATGGTTGTAGAGTAGGTCTAGATCAATATTCCTTAGATAAAAAAAAATATGTTTAGACTACTACATTCCCTAATACATAAAATAATCATCAACAATAATAAAAATATAGTCCCTCTCAGTTTGGAAACCAAAATGATATATTTCTCATAAAGAAGTTTAAATGTCAATCATTCTTGGTGTTAATGGATACTCTACAAGTTTCATTTAGATGTCCTATATTAATATATTAAGGTCCAAAGTTTCATTTATGTATAGCACACCTTCAACATCATCTATCTAAAATAATTCCATCTAGGATTTTCAGGATGGAATTAGTAAACATTTTCTCAACTTGATCACCTAAACATGTTCTCTTAGAGTTTTAACATGGGTCTAATAGATGAGAGTCAAAGACTTTTACCAATGATCCTCAACCCTATTAAAATGTAGTTGGTTTTTTCAAAATTTAACATTTTTAGTGCAAATTCATTTGGTTTGAAACTAAAATAAAAGGCATTGTTGTGTGATAATGTATACTATTACCTCTTTTAGGTGAAATTGTATCCCCTAAGGTCCCTTAGTGATGGTAGTATATTATTTCCAATTTCCCTATGTGATACCTCCTTAGTTATCATTGCTATACCTTCTACATAATGAATGGTTATTTGATCATTACTTTTTTCTTACTATTTCTTGTTGATAATCATACAGAAATAGATAATCTACTTATGATCTCAAAGCTTAATATGCCATCTTATACACTATATTGAATTTTTTTTCTATAAAAGGTTATGGTTGTTTAGATTAATGTTGATATATATATATATATATATATATACCACTAAAGGCATGTATATATATATATATATATATATATACCACTAAAGGCATGTTGTCGACATGTAGGGCATAGGTCATAGGTTCAAATTTGGTCACGCCCCTCTAAGTTACTAGTAGATAATGTGGTTGGAGGTTGAGCTTCTCTCTATCTGGATATTCTAGAGAAGAGGAGGGGGATCCTGTGAGTTCCATCTGTGTAAAATCTATGTGGACCCACATAAATGCAAGGTCTTTAGATATTATCTCTACCAATTCCTTTTATTGACCGATGGAAATGCAATATTAATAGTTTTTAGCTCTATTAGTTACTTTTCTCATGTAGGGATATGAAAGAAGGTATAATACACAAAGAATAGATGTTGGGTTTTAGGAAAGCAACCACTTACATCTTATTTTCTCCAAATGTATGAGACAAATCTAGAGTACAAAACCAATACCCAACCTAATATATGTATACAACTATATTCTTCTCATGTTTCTCCAAATTAACTAGAATTATCCCAAAACCCAACATTTCACCAAGGGTTTTCTAATGTAGGTGAAAATATTGCATTTACAAAATTGAAAGGGAATGTTGGATTTATTTCTAAGTTTTGAAAGGTGGTCATTCGAGTTATAATGGCATTAAACTAGGAAATGACAATATGTTATTTAGATACACATTAATACATGAGTGTTATCATGCCTCATGGAATCCAATATGAGCTGTAAAATTATTTGTATGCGAAGAGTTTGAAAATAAGGGGCCGACATGAGAATTGGTACCTATTAAATAAATGGTACCCATTCTCACTATAATTCAATGAGGGAGGAGATGATTTATCTATTAGAATAAATCATGAAATTGGAGAAAGGATTCATGAAGAGGAGGCCCAATCTTCAAATCAATCCCTCCTATCAATCTCTTCATATTATTTAAAAATTCCCCCCCACGTTCAACCATCAAATTTAACTTATTCTTTTGAAGTTTTAGTTTAATTTTCCTATATTATTATTTTAAATCTTATCATGTTTTTTGAGTTTTAATTCAAATTTTTTTTTCATAAATTTTGTACTTTTCCTTTCCCTCGAGTTTCAAATTGCTTTGTTTCCTTAGCTTCCTTTGACAAAACCTTTCCCAATTGGTGATCAAGCTCAATTTCCAAATTAGGGCCCTTCCTTACCTTCCTTTTCTAAAACCTTTCCCAATTTGGTGATTGGGCCTAAGTGTCAAATTGGGCCCTCTTTTCACTAATGTGCCTCTCCTATGTCCCGATTTCATAATCGACCCTAATTTCTAAATCAAGATATTTCTCAAATATTTGTGTGGATAGCTCTTCATTCTGAGATCAATCTTGATACTGAAATTGGGACTACTACCACCCATCTCATGATTCAAACAATTTTTTCCTTATTCTCGAACTTAGAAAATGGTTGCAATCTCTTTATAATCCAATTTCAAATTTGAAATACCAAAATGGATTACTTCAATGAAATGATTGAACTTACTGATCCATTCATACAACTGATTACTGCAAGGAAATGTTCATAGAATGTCAATAATTTTCAACTTCAAAATTTTATCAATGAATTATAATTATAATTTCTCATACTTGTATTTGTGGTGGGTCAATTCAAATTTTCATAAATGTATGCATCAACGCATTTTTTTTTTGTAAATATACATGTCATTGTATTTACTATGACAAGTGGTTTTCTTGTTAAACTGTAGATTATCAATAATGTCTCTTGCATTTATGGATGGAGAAGATGTACATTTATTCTAGAGAAATTCAAAGGTTTCATAAGGTGAAGTACACTGAAGTAGAAATGAACTACATTGTAATGATATCAAATATGTTTGTTTTGTTGTAAATGTTGGTAGTGTTTTAAATTGCAAGGTTCCATTTTCTTGTTTAGTTGAAGAAATCAAGACATCGAAAGACACTCACTGTGTAATGTACTTTTTTTCTTAGCCTAATATGAAAATTTGTAAGCAGGGTGAATACTTAGTACCTCAAATTATGCTTTGATAGGTGACTAAATGTGTAGTTAGTCAAAATATGAAAGTTCTTTACAGGATGATATAGATTCATGGGATGATTCTACATTAGATTGTGAACATGATGTGGAGAAAGATGGTTCTGTGAATGTTGGTCCAAAAGGGAGGAAGGAATTCTAAATTGGACACAGGTTTTCCACTAAAATTTTAAAGGAATTCCTTGCACACCATGTCATACTAAAAAATATATGTTAAAATAAAGAGGAACATGGAGCCTTGAGTTTTATCTCAAATGTTCTTGAGGACCAATTTATTCAATGAGAGATGTTGGGATCACATAATTTTTGTGTATTGGTGGAAATAATTTTATCACTTTGTAAGAGATGCTCCCTCTTAGTGAAACACTACAAGATAGTATATTGGAAAATAGATAAAATGTTAGACCAAAAAGTAGGATATTTATTACAGTTTCAAGGTATCCACTAATCAAAATGGTCATTCTCTTCTCATGTTGAATATCAAAACTTCATGTTTAAAGGTGTATCAATGAAGCTAACTCATATATGCTCATATGAGAATAAGTATGTTGTTGAGGAAACTATTACGAATGTGATTGAAGGAGAAGTGGTGCAATTAGGAAGTTATATTGTCATCATTTTGGTATTTATATTAAATTCATCAAAAAACTTGCACCCAATTTAGTCTATCATAGGGTTATTTGATAATGTGGCCTATTCACTAGTCAATGCACCTTAGTGTTCCTCGATTAGATGTGAATTTGAAGGAAATTTCACCACGGGTAGAGGTGAATATGTGGAGATCATAGAAGATACACTTCCATAATTAGAATATCCCATTATAAAATGATTAAGAAACAAAAGATGTTTTAAAAATGAATGTCTTTTTAAAGTAACCAATGAATCATTAACTAATGGGTGGAACTTTATTAAATCCAATGGTGAGAATGAAAGAATGCAATTTGTGCTCAACTCATTGGAATTTGTATAAACCATATGTATCTACATTCCTTGAACAAACCATATGGTATAAACCATATGTATTCCAAGAGCCATGTTAGTTAGTTACAATATAAAATTTCTAAATGGTGACATAGTAAATGGAAATTGTGGGTTAGAAAAACCAAGGCATGATACTTTAGAAATAATAGCTAGACTTTAGAAGATAGTGAATAAAAATTAATATATATATCCTCACCAGACTCATCAAGTGCATCAATATTGAACAAGAATTCCTCTCAAATTGTTTCCTACGAATTATACACTTAAAATAGTTATTTAAAAGTGTAATGAGGACCTTACCAAGCTTAAACTTCATATAGTGTCACAATCCAACTTAAGCAATATATGGAGAAGTAATTTTACAGATGTTGCAATTATAGACAACACATTATTTCCAAAGTGTGAGGAGTGATAGGAAATTTTCTAGAAACTTAGGGGCACCAATGACCCAACAATGCTAAAATGTTGGCACCAAGTTCAAAATTTTCACAATGAGTACATTAAAAGTTGTCTCTTAGCCTACTATGCCCATAGATTGGAATTAGAGGAACCCTAAAAAATGCTTGAGAATTGTGCATGACAAAATGTACAATATCAAAAATTCCATACCAAGGCTAAGAAGGAAGGAAAATTTAGATAACATTGCCTATAATTTTCTAGTTCATCTATATGCAATTATTACACATGGAAATTAGACGGGGGTTTCTTCACTTTGGCATCCCTTTTCTAGATACAAGTTCAAATTTCACTATATCCTCCTTCCGTTTATTCTTGATCATGTTATAGTACCTAATTGTTGATGAATTTCGGCACTTGTTATACAATAAAGGACATTGATTATATCCATTACATGATGCACTTTTACAAAATGAATCCTATGAAAAGTCTCAAGAATATTTAAGAGAGAATCCACATAGGCTTTATGCCAATATATTCCTTGAACAAACACTGGTAGGCTTCATAAATACTTTATTAATTCTAAATAATGTATCTATATTTCTAGTGCATTTAAATGTCAACCCATGGTTTGTATGCTTGCGAAGTATTGTACAAAATTTGTGCAAGTCTCAAGAACTTGTTTAGAACATGAAATCTATCAGGATGTTCTAATCTAACTAGAAATCCAATTCTAGTTACATGAAACAAATAATTAAAGTATAAAAAGCATAACAATTGAAAAATCATTGCAATATATAACTTAAATATTTATATCACAAAAATATGTTCAATGTTTTGTATCACCACACTACAAAATATTAAGTAACAATTGTACATACATTCATTCAATCTACAAAATCTAGTTAAACACTAAACTATGAACATTACTGTAACTAATTATGAAACAACATGTAATACAATACCTATACCCTCATAGTGGGTCCTTCCTCTTCACAACAAGGTGATGAAAAGCAGATAACAATGAACTAAACACTTAGAATTAATTCCACTTAATTCATACATAGAGACACTGGAAGGGAAAAATTGAGCAAGTTGGTCATATTATAGCAAAGTATCTACATAAATATACATGTCTCATCCATGAATTCTATCATAGGTTCTATAAAATGGCCTTTAGGAAAATCTCTAGCACATAGCTTACTAACCCCCAATGTTTCCAAGACTTCTTCAATAGTTATAGTTGGTTTAACATCAATCATATCCACAAGGTTAGTTGAAGGATCAATAAGTTCATCAATAAGCTTTGTAGAGATCTGGGTGATTGTATTATTATTAGGATCCATATCAATCTCCATGATTTCATTAAAGAGTTCAGTGGTGATTTCAACGTCATCTTTTATAACCAATTATACAGAAACTTCAACAACAACCTCTTTCACATGATTAGACATAACAACTTTTTCTATAGTAGTAGGATTAGTAGCAGAAACAACCTTTTCCATGGAATCAATAGAAATGTCTCTCATGGGAACAATAAACGATATGACATGATCAGTAACAATAGTGGAAGATATAATAACTTCTTCATCAATACAACCAACAACATTGGAAAATTTAGGAACATGATCTCTAACAAATTCTAGAGTAATATATTCAAGAATTTGTTCCTTATCAATATCAAAAATAGGATAAAGGACATTGATAGACAGAGTGGAAGGAATAGGTATAATGAAATATTCAATAATGGGCCCATCAACTAGCTTAGTAGTAGTAGGATAAAAAATAACAACAGGTTGAGTGATATCCATAGTATCAATAGCAACATCATTAACATTTTGAGTGGCATCCATAGGATTAGTAGAAACCCTAAGGGTTGCTTGCATAGAAACTGTTTCTTTCATTGCTTGGTCACCTTCATGAAAATTATAAGGTGAATAGGCACACTCATTAAGGGATTGAACTAATGTGTCCAACCTTATCATCTATATATGTTCCTTCAACGTCCTTTGGGAAAAACCTTAATTTCCTTCTTTAATCTTTGATTAATCTTTAAAATTGTTCTATAAGAAGGTTTCAAATGGAATTTTCTTGAAAAAATACTAATCAACTTTTTGGTTACATCATGTATAAATGGAGTCTATATTGCATCCTCTTCAACATTATCTAGAAATATGCATTGGACTGTCAAGAAGTTCCTCTACAAACTCAACATGTTCCTCAAAAGGAGGAACTACTTATGTAACAAATGTTTCTGCATATTTTTGTTTTGATCCTAGTTCTAGTGTAATAATAGTAGTGTATTCAATATTTTACCTAATCCTTCTCCTTTTATAATGAAATGGAAATATGTCTTCTTTAGATTTTCTAACACCCCCATTTTTAATCCCCGGTTTAGTGATTGCTACAGTAAATGTTTCCGCACTCCATGCAACTTGCTTGGATGGTCTTTCCATTTCCCTTTGCATACTTGAAGTCCCCTTTTTTATTCACTCCAAAGCCAAAAATTCACATTTTCCCACATACATCCACCCTATAAGTTATACAAAAACCATATATGTAGGTTTCTCCACTACAACCCATGTGCATTGGGTTTGGTGGTCAAAAATTAAAAATTATGTCGAGTTTCCATGCCATGTCACAAGATCCATGATCCTTGACCTTCCATATACTGGAAACAATATGAATAGACACCTCAATTCCAAGTGGAGGCTATAAATTGATCCATATCCAAGCCTAATAGGAAATTCGATTTTGAGAGCAAAGACACTTTGGAGAAATTTCACTTTATATTGTGTATGTATCCCTTTGTCCTTGAAAGTATGAATTTATTGTGTTCATCACCCAAGATCTTCCTACTTTGTGATAGAGGACCTAATTGAATCCTATATATGAATTTTCCTTTGTGGAGGATTGAAGTGGTGGAGGCCCAGCTGGAGGGACTTAGTTTATCGGTTATGATATGTTCCTTTACAAAAGTGTGTCACCTATGTACTTCTACTAATTATTTTAATAGAAATACTCTTTTCTCGTCCAATTGATATATTTCAAATATTTGAATTACTATTCCATGGGTGTATTTGTCATGTATGTTAATGGATTATGCTAATTTATATGCTGACATCATATATTATCACCATATGATTTTGTATCTTGGTTTTTGAGGACAAGTTGCAAGCATAAAGCTTTGGGTCGCATGCTCAACGATGGTATTCTTCAAACGTTCGTACGAGGTAGGATTTTATCCTTGTATTGTTAGAATTTCATTTATATAGCATACTTGAGATTAGAGTTGATTTCTGGGTGTCGTTATGTCTGTTGTATTTTTCCCCTAGCCATAGAGAGATTTTCCTCATAACAATGATGTATAATGTAAATTTGATATATGGCCACCATCCAAGAAATGTCATATGTAAACATTGTATATCGTAATAATAAACATAAATGTGATTCTGACTACAAATTTTCATTGATGGAGTCACAAGGGAAAAGTTTCCACAAGAGAGGGGGGTCCAAGGGGTCTAAGGGGGAAATATTCATGTGTATTATTCCGAAACCAATTTCTAAAATTATTATTGTGTATAAACCTTCTAATTTCATTTTGAGTGTATCAAAGCCCCAATCATTAATCACATGTAAGACGATGAGTGTGAAAAGTCACTTCACATGGTTTTTGAGAGCACGAAGATTAGTACAACCAGCCTTAGGAAATATGACATTCAACATGCATGGATAAAAGGGAAACTCGAATGGGCATTGTAGGTATTTTTTACAACCAATTTTTGGGATAGTAAGAGATAGATGAGTGTTGGATATTGAATGCAACTATACTGGGGGTTTTGGGTAGCTTGTTGGATTTGTAGTTTCATTAAGAAGCAAACTATTAGGCCTATAGACTGAGAATTCCCATGTAAGAAATTACCCTGGAGAAGTGAGCTTATTGTTGTTGGTTTTCATGTGGTATATAACATCCATGGAGTCCTCAACAAGAGATATTCCTAGTGAAATTGTGCTATGAAGGAATATAACACAGAATAAATATCAATACAAGAAATTTCGTGGGAAAGACCTAAATCCATATTCTCCACTATTCCCCATTGTATTCATTTTAAAGATACAAATATATAATAAAAAATTTCCACAACATTTCTATAAAAATCAAAATCCTTGTGTATGATAAAATTGCAAGTCATTGAACCATAATTATTCCAAAGTCTTCCATCTATAGACTGTTGATTCCCATATAGAAAATTTGAATTTTTTTTGTCGAAATTTTTACAATGATTTGAGTTTTAACCACTCAACCTATAGACTCGAGAATAGAATGACACAAGAAA